>SJYA01001338.1:442385-470300 GCA_006410615.1 Neotragus moschatus
TATATATATATATATACATAAAATATAAATGCATATAAGACTCCTTGGAGGAGGCAAGGCAACCCACTTCAGTATTCCTGCCTGGAGAACCCCATGGACAGAGGAGCCTGACAGGCTATGGTCCATAGGGTCACAAAGAGTCGGACAGGACTAAAGTGACTTCGCACAGCACAGCACATACATATATATTTATATATATATATACACATATATAAATATAATGTAGTTTACATATATATATTATATATGCATATATAAAAAATAAATATATATAATATATATGTAGTTTTCATTTGTGTCTTATTTTTTGAAACCTCTGAAATAGCCAGAGCAGAAACCTACATTTGTCATTAGGAGCTTTTCAGAATACTTGGAAATCTCAAGTGTGCTGCTAAGCAACAGACACCAGGATCTTCAAAGGCCTGCCACCCGAACACACACCTTGCTCCATGGGCTCCGCATTGCTTCAGCAAGGCTGCACTGTAAGAATCAACATCCAAACCACAAAAGAGCAGAAATAAGATCGGCCATCTGAAAAGATAAGCACTGCCAGCACTCCCCCGCCTCCGATGGTCTATAAAATTATCATGAGAGAAGCAGTGGAAATGGAAGCAAACAATTTAACGCATTCATCCTCAAAATGGCTTCCCAAGCAGCGCTCGTGGTAAAGAATCCACCTGCCAATGCAGGAGACACAAGAGATGCTGGTTTAGTCCCTGGGTCAGGAAGGTCCCCTGGCGTAGGAAATGGGAACCCACTCCAGTATTCTTGTCTGGGAAATGGACAGAGGAGGCTGGAAGGTCCCTGGGGTCACAAAGAGTCGTACACGAACGAGCAACTGAGCACTCAGATCCTCAAAATGTTTCCAAATGATGAACACATGTGTATGTCTGCCTATCTCTAAGTTTTGATCCAAGAAGGACCAAAGGAACAATCATTTAAAATACCCTCTTGTTACCAAAACTGCAGTGTGCTTTACTAGGTAAAATTTACACTCCAGAAAAGAACTCTGCATGCAGGCCAGATGTCCAAATTCCAGCAACTTATATATTTATTTCTATCTTCAACCTACTCATCTCTCCGTAGCTCCAGAGAGCTATTTTTAATCACATGGTAGGTGGTGTACAAAATCCAAAGAATTCTGATAAAAGAATGCATTAAAGATAGTAGCTTGACACCTAACTGCTATGACAAAAATAGGATGGTAAGCTCATAAGAAAGGACTTTGGTTTAATAAATAAATCTCACATTTCCTTTTCATTACTGGAATAGTACCCAAGCACTGTCCTAAGTGCCTCATGGGCATTGTCTCAGTCATCACCAAACGCACCACTCTCACCATTTTTCAGATGAGAAAATTGATACTTAAAAGTCTCACATCCAAAAAGTAACTGAACTCAATTCAGTTCATGAATTCAATTCTGTGAGACAACATCTGTGCTCCCACCACTAGGCTGGAATCCCTTTATATGCCAGAACCTCTTTCTTTTTTTTCTTCTATTTCTTCCTCCTGACATCTCTCCACATGACACACTCATATCCTCAGCCTAGAGAAACAGCTTATGTGGGTGTACAGTCATTTTCTAAATGCAAAGGACCAGCATCCAGACTTAAATTTTAGGAATTACGTTAGGAAAAGAAAATATCTCATTTGGCTGGAAACTTCGGAGAAGGCAATGGCAACCCACTCCAGTACTCTTGCCTGGAAAATCCCATGGATGGAGGAGCCTGGTAGGCTGCAGTCCATGGGGTCACTAGGAGTCGGACACAACTAAGCGACTTCCCTTTCACTTTTCACTTTCATGCATTGGAGAAGGAAATGGCAACCCNATAAGAGAAATGAAAATCAAAACTGCAGAGATATATATCACCTCACAACAGTCAGAATAGCCATGATAAAAAAAAAAGAAAAATCTACAAACAATAAATGCTGGAGAGGATGTGGAGAAAAGGGAGCCCTCCTGCACTATTGGTAGGAATGTAAATTGATACACTCCTTATGAAGAACAGTATGGAGATTTCTTTAAAACATATATTAGGAATGAAACTACCATATGACCCAGAAATCCCACTACTGGGCCAAAAACTGGGAAAACCACAATTCTAAAAGACACTCCAATGTTCACTGCTGCATTATTTACAATAAGCAGGACATAAAATAGCCTAGATGCCCATCGACAGACGAATGGATAAAAAAGTTATGGAATATATATACAATGGAATATTACTCAGCCATAAAAAGGAACACATCTGAGCCAGTTCCAGTGAGGTGGATGAATCTAGAGGCTGTGATACAAAGTGAAGTAAGTCAGAAAAACAAATATCATATATTAATGCACATATGTGGAATCTAGGAAAATGGTACTGATGAACCTATCTGTCAGGAGCAGTAGAGATGCAGACATAGAGAACAGATTAATGGACACAGTGGGGCAAGGAGAGGGTGGAATGAATTGAGAGAGTAGCCTTGAAATATATACATTACCATATTTAAAACAGATAGCCAGTGGGAATTTGCTGTATGATGCAAGGAGCTCAACCCTGTGCTCTGTGACAACCTAGAGGGGTGGGAGGTGGGGGGTGGGAGGGAGGTTCTATGTAGGTTCAGATGTCCCCAACCCAGAGAGAGGGCACATATGTATCTATGGCTGATTCCTGTTGACAGATGGCAGAAACCAACACAACATTATAAAGCAATTATCCTCCAATTAAAAATAAATAAATTTAAAAATTTTAAACTAAATAAAAGTTGACAGAATAAAAAAATGTTAATGTTAATACCACTATTATTTGTCCAATTCTCTTAATGAAGGAAGTCAGCAACCCCATAACATACATAATCAAAAAATTTAAGTCAAGTGGGATGGGAGGGGGGGAGGCAGGCTCACGAAGGAGGGGATATATACATGATTATGACTTATTTGCATAGTCATGCGGCGCAAACCAGCACAACACTGTAAAGCAATTATCCTCCAATTCAAAAATTAAATATATTTTTAAATGTAAACAACAAAAGAACGTAAGTCATTAGGGGGGTAAGTAATATTGTGACTCCAATTCTTTTCAAATGTGTATATGAGTCATTGTTTCGATGTGTGTTTCCCCTGTTTTTTACTGGTACTCAACCTACTTTTTTTTCTAATACAAGATTTGCTTTTCAAATGTATTAGATTTTCTGTTTGTAAATAGAAGGGCCTTTCTCTCTCAGATGCCAAAATCATTTCTGGAAAGGAGAGGCCAAGGTCTCCGCTCAGCCCTACTCCTGCATGTAAGAGAATCCATAAGGCATATGCGTTGAGCACTACCATGGAATAACCAGCTGCCTTCTGGCTGGTAGATTAGTTCTGTTCAGTTCAGTTCAGTCACTCAGTCGTGTCCGACTCTTTGCGACCCATGAATCGCAGCACACCAGGCCTCCCTGTCCATCACCAGCTCCCGGGGTTCACCCAAACCCATGTGCATCGAGTCGGTGACGCCATCCAGCCATCTCATCCTCTGTCGTCCCCTTCTCCTCTTGCCCCCAATCCCTCCCAGCATCAAGGTCCTTTCCAATGAGTCAACTCTTCGCATGAGGTGGCCAAAAGTATTGGAGTTTCAGCCTCAGCATTAGTCCTTCCAATGAACACCCAAGACTGGTCTCCTTTAGGATGGACTGTTTGGATCTCCTTGCAGTCCAAGGGACTCTCAAGAATCTTCTCCAGCACCACAGTTCAAAAGCATCAATTCTTCAGCACTCTCCCCTCCCAAAATAGCAAGATCATATTTCAAAAAAGTTCTGCATATGTGTTCTTACCTCTATACATTCTCTCAGTGGTCACAGGGACAAATGCGAGTCCTAATCCTCAGAATAAGCTTCCTTCTTTCAGGTACAGAGTCATTGAGGGTGGGCTCTGGGAACCTGACGGAACATCTCATATAAACAATTGGAACCAGGTCCGGCACACAGTAAGTCCACAATAAACAGACATTTTCCTTGTCAGTAATATCCTTCATGGAATGTGTAAATTAGGAGAAATGGGTGAATGCTTACGAGAACCTTTCCATCATTTGAAATAAACTTTGCAGAAAGCAAGAAGATGGATCCTGGGTATCAAAAGAGGAATAATGAGTATCAAAGACTTCAACTTCCTCCTGACTTGTCTCGACTCTTAAGTAAGGGAACCATCTTTCCATGATGTCTTCATGTAGAAATGAATCCGACATGAATTCTGAAATCCCAAATGTTGGCAATATTTACAGACTATTTACTGTTCTCATTATCGCTACTCTCAGCTTGTTCACATACAGGGGGCGGAATCAGGGGAAAACAAACAAAAATATCCAACAGCCAGAGACTCTGAAGTACAGAAATCCCAAGAGACCCCTCTCATTTTCCCCGTAGTTATCATTTTCTTCTGAATGAATCAGTTCTGTTTCCAGGATCCTTGACAAGCTGCTCTTGCTACTGATTGACAAAAGAAATGTCTAATTATAAGAAAATTGCATTTTGCAGTTTCCAAGGGCTTGGTGGATTCTGCGTTTTAGATATACGTCAGAGAAAATGTAATTTGTGGAAGCTGCAAATAACTAGATATAAGTCTAGAGATGAGATGTAACATATATACACACGTTTGGGGTATGTGGTACATCATTTGGCTAAGGCACAAATAGCCAAGCATCGGATTTTTGTTTTCTGAGGAAGAAGTAATAGGTTGGTGATAAAGGGGTATTCCTGAAGATTTGTGGTTTTATTCTGGGACTTTCACATGCTCCGCATCAAAATGCAACATTTATAAACGACTCGCACTGTGAGAAACTATTTAAAATTCATCTTTCCTTGAGGACCCAAAGCTTTCTTTTAGCCAACGCAAATTCACTAAAATGTTCTACTGCCTTCCCTGGTGCATTAATAATGATTCTTAATTTAATGCATAGATTTTAAATAAATTACACTTCATTCCATAAACATTCAATGGCAAGTAGAAAATCCACAGTTTAGGGTCATCCTTCATGTGTTCTTAACTGCACCCTGACTCAGTTTAGGACGTGGCTTCAAAGTGTTGCTAGGGACATTCCAGAACTGCAGTAGTGACGAACATTCACGTACGTGGAGAGCAAGCCAGGCTGGTATCTGGGGCTGCCACCCTCTTGTCTCCAATTGCCAGTTTTTAAGTATAGATGATTTACATATTTTAAAGGATAGTTGCTACTATTTACTTAGTTCCTGAGGCTTCGCTGGTGGCTCAGAGGGTAAAGAAACTGCTTATAATGTAGTAGACATGAGTTCGATCCCTAGCTGGGGAAGATCCCCTGAAGAAGGAAATGGCAACCCACTCCAGTATTCTTGCCTGGGAAATCTCACGCCCAGAGAAGCATGGCAGGCTATGGTCCATGGTGTCACAAAGAGTCAGACATGACTAAGCCACGCAGCACACACATTGGCTAGTAAATTAGAAGAAGCAAGCAAGTCTGCTCAGTCTCAGTTCCACAGTATAAAAATGCAGATTTAGTTCAGAGGTTGTATTGTGAAGAATACATGAGACAACAGATTAACACCAAGTACCAAATCTTATGATTGACCAGAAAAATGGACTCATATACTTCTAAGTTTTTTTGAAGCAACTTCTCAAATTCTGCCTGCCAAAAAGTATTAAGAAAACAAGGCATATATTAGGCAACGCAATTCAAAATAGCTTCTAGTGTGCTGAGCTGGATGAATCACAAGTTGGAATCAAGACTGCTGTGAGAAATATCAACAACCCCAAGATATGCAGATGATACCAACTCCGATGGCAGAAACTGAACAGGAAATAAAGAGCCTCTTGATGAGGGTAAAAGAGGAGAGTGAAAAAGCTGACTTGAAACTTAACATTAAAGACACTAACATCATGGTTTCCAGTCCCAACACTTCATGGCAAATAGATGGGGTAAAAGTGGAAACAGTGACAAATTTTATTTTCCTGGGCTCCAAAATCACTGCAGACAGTGACTGCAGCCATGAAATTAACAGAAGTTTGCTCCTTGGAAGGAAAGCTATGACAAACCTAGACAGCATGTTAAAAAGCACTTTGCTGATAAAAGTCCATATAGTCAAAGCTATCGTTTTCTCAGCAGTCATGTATGGATATGAGAGTTAGACCATAAAAACCATAAAGCTAGACCACAAAGAAGGCTGAGCACTAAAGAGTTGATGCTTTTGAACTGTAGTGCTGGAGAGAACTCTTGAGAGTCACTTGGACTGCAAAGAGATCAAACCAGTCCATCCTAAAGGAAATCAATCCTGAATATTCATTGGAAGGACTGATGCTGAAGCTGAAGCTCCAATACTTTGGTCACTTGATAAGAGTCAACTCCTTGGGAAAGACCCTCATGCTAGAAAAGACTGAAGGCAAAAGAAGAGGAGGGCGGCAGAGGATGAGATGGTTAGATAGTATCACCATCTCAATGGACACAAATTTGAGCCAACTCCTAGAGGTAGTGGAGGACAGAGGAACCTGGCATGCTGCACTCCATGGGGTCACAAAGAGTTGGACACAACTTAGCAACTGAACAATAATGACAACAACATAATATCTATGATTCTTGTGACTCCATTTTATAAAAAATTTAACTGCAACAACAGTACATGCTGCTGTTTAATTGTTAAGTTGTGTCTGATTCTTTTGTGACCCTATGGACCAATAGGCTGCCAGGCTCCTCTGTCCATGGGATTTCCCAGCAAGAATACTGGACTGGGTGCCACTTCCTTCTCCAGGGAATATTTCCAGTCCAGGGATCAAACATGTGTCTCCTACACTGGCAGGTGGATTCTCTACCACTGAGCCATCAGGGAAGCCTAACTATGATTTGTTATAAATGATTGACTTTATCTTATATGTACATCACTACCTACTTTAAGATTTTTATNCTTCCTTCTCCAGGGTATATTTCCAGTCCAGGGATCAAACATGTGTCTCCTACACTGGCAGGTGGATTCTCTACCACTGAGCCATCAGGGAAGCCTAACTATGATTTGTTATAAATGATTGACTTTATCTTATATGTACATCACTACCTACTTTAAGATTTTTATTTAGAGGGAAAGTAAAACAGTAGAAAGTAGTTTTGAAGACAATAAGAATACTCCTCATAATATTTTTAAAAGTCATAAATCAAAAGGTATAATACCTAGCTTCCATAGTTTGAGGTTTACGATTGTACAGCCTGAAATGTGGAAAACAGATTTCTTTTTCTTTGGGTAATCTGATCCCTACAATATAAGAGACTTAATCTCTTGCTCTTTGAGAGAGAAGGGATTATTTTACTGTTTTGTCAAAAAACAATAATATGCTTTGCTTACAAAGCAAGAATTTGTTTGCATGGAATATTAATAAAAAGGATACAACTGTATTTATTTTTTCTAGAGCTCACTCTTTGCTTTATTTTTGGTTCTTTTCTGTTTGTTTTCTTTCATCTAACTTACATTATCTTCCTGTGTTTCATTTGTCTGTATAAAGTGCCCTGACTTCTTCCTGGAACAAGACGAGTCTAAACAAACGTCCTGTGAGCAAAGAGGAACGTAAGATAAACATGACATTTCACTTTAATGGAATCTGCAAACAGGCTTAATCTGACATTTATTACTTTAAGTCATTCATGGACTTCTGAGAATCCTTCTGAATAGAATGTCTGAATATAAAAAATAGTTACTATAATTGGCTGAATGTTGGCCCCCAAAGATATCAGGTCCTGGTCCCTGGGGCCTGTAAATATCACCTTTTATGGGAAAAGAATCTTGGGATGGGAAGATTATCTTAGACTCTCCAGGTGAGCTCCAAAGGAAATATCACAAATATTCTTATAAGCGCGACAGAGGGAGATCTGACAGAAGAGAAGGCAACGGGACCACAAAGGCAGAGGCTGAAGAGATGTGGCCAGCAGTTGGAGGAGGCAAGGAAAAAGTATTTCTGAGAGCATCCAGAAAGACCGAAGCCTTGCTGGCATCCTAATTCTGGTCCAGCAATGGTAATTTTGGACTTCAAGCCTCTAGAACTGTGAGAGAATACGTTTCTGTTGTTTTAAGCCACTATATTTGTAGTAATTTGTTATTGAAGGAAAGTTACATGGCTCAAAATAGCCTGGAGTTAAAACTCCCCTCCAGGTCCTTCCCACCACTCTATGCAAAACAAAGAAGAAAAAAAAATGGACATTAAGGTTGATTATGCCCAGCTCCCAGCCAGTCCAGCCTCTGGCCAATATCCAGAATTCCTTGCCCCGGCCATTTGAGACAGAACTACTCCAAACAACCTTGGAGAAGAACAGGCCCCCTTAAGACAGTAGCTTTCTACATATATGCCTATATATACTTACTCTTTTCCTGGGTTAGTGGAGCAGCTCACTAATCTGACTGCTACCCCTTCTCGCCCCATTAAAGGTGATCTGTTTCCATAAAGTGCTGGTCTCATTCTTTTTCCGAACCCCACCTTCTCTAACTCCCTTACCCTACAGTTACAGCAATCATAGGACACTAATACAATTATTAATCTAAATGCATACAAGTATTAAGTGAAATTTTTCCTTGTAACATTCAAGACATTGGGAAAGACAAAAAGTTAATTTCTAGAGTAATGAAATATGAAAGGTGGTTCCGAAAGATCAGGAATCTTCTTTAAAGGACTGCCAAATATTTCAGGAAAATGCTACATTCTAAAATAAACTCTCTCTCTAACATATCAACTTTATTAAAGCAAAATTCTCTAGTACCAGAAAAACAACTGGCAACAGTAGCCTCTTGTGGGCCTCTCACTGCACACAGTTCTCCAGCCTCTCCTCCAGGAATTGTTCCTAACCCTACTTCTGTGTTTTTCCTTCTGCCAACTTCCCAGAATGTCTTCCTGTTCTGTTGGAAGTAATCTGTTCTTCCTAGAACCTAAGTCAAAGAACCTAACAGCAGCATTTCACTTCTAAGACCCACTACTGCATTTATGGAGATTTGTGTGCAAACGAAATCCATAGCATCTGTACTGTAAAGCGTGTGCTGAGGCGCTTCAGTCCTGTCCCACTCTTTGCAACCCCAGGGACTGGAAGCCCCCAGGCTCCTCTGTCCATTGGATTCTCCAGGCAAGAATACTGGAGTGGGTTGCCATGCCCTCCTCCAGGAAGAGGTACTATAAAGTACCTGAGGACATCTCAACAGCACTGACCACTTAACCTCATTCATGTTTGCTTTTCTCTAGATCAAGGGGCAGAAAGAGAAGCCATCCCCACTCTAGACAATTCTAAAATAAACATTGCTGAGGTTAGAAGCTTATGTTTAGGAAACTACAAGACTCTCTTAGAATCTAAGAGGCAATTATTTAGCCAGAGAAATGTACCAAATAGAAAGAAGATCTCTTTAATAAAACCATAAACTTTTTGTGAAATGTTTCATTTTTAAAGAACTTAATATGTCTGCTGCTTAACTGATCAAAAAAAAAAAAAGTCTGAAAATGGAGAACTTAACGTACTGGGAAGATGAGAATTTAAAGGGCAAATATCATCCACCAGACTGTAAAACTATAAAGTTGAAAGTTATCTTTGACAACCAATCCAAGTTACCATTGTTTCCTTCCCAAGTCAGCCTCCATCCTTCACAGCCAACCCAAGTTACTATTTTTTTCTTCCCAAGTATTTCTTAACTCTATTCACTTTTTCCCCCTTGGCTGACCATCACCCTAATCCAGTCTCCCTAGGAGGGCTTCACCTGAAAGGGGAAAGAGGCAGAGGGGGCCAAAGAGAGGAAGAACAGCAAGGGACTTAAGTTTTCGTTCATCTTCTGAAAGTGGTAGGCTTTGCGTGGGGAGTGGGGCTTTACAGCATCCGCTCTGCAATATTATATACTTGTTGTTATAAGGAATTTACATATCTGGCTTGTTTCCTTTCTGGAGAATGGGAAGGACCACACTACCTAGCTCATGGAACTGCTGTGAAGCAGTGAGTCAACCCATGTGAAGCACAAAGAGCAGAAACAGAGACACAGTGAGCAAACTCTGCTGGTTTGACTATCACCTGCTGGGCTGGGAGCTTTCTTCAGGCTCTCACTGGCAACCCACTCCAGTATTCTTGCCTGGGAAAACCCATGGACAGAGGAGCCTGGGAGGCTACAGTCCACGGGGTTGCAGAGAGTTGGATTCGACTGAGCAACTTCACTACCTTACTAGACCGGGAGCTTCCTTCAGGCTCTCACTGCCCTGTGGTCCTCTTCTTATCATTTAGATGGTTGCAATTTTTCCATTTAATTATCAAATAACTCTCAAGTTAATACCCGTCTCCTCCTCTACTATAAATTTCACAAAGCAGGGATCCAGGCCATGTTTGTTCCTCCTAGCACAGTGCTTGGCAAAGGAAAGCACTGGAGTGTTTGATAAGTAAATCTCATAAGTAAAGCAAACCGGTAACACCAGTGGGTCTAATCTGATGAATGTTTCCTACCTGTTGTAGTTTTTCTCTCCAACCTCACTGAATAACAGATTCACTTGGGAAGCTTTCAAATACACCCATGCCCAGGCCCCAGAGATTCCAGCTTGCTGGATCTGGAATGGGCCAGGGCCAGTATTTAAAACTGCAAATAATTCTCATTGGCAAAGCAGGTTGGAAAGCTCCAGCTGTTCCTACCTGCTTTCGTTTAGGAGTGAAGGCCTCCATCCTGATCTCAACTTTGGAATTAGACTAGGAGGCTCCCCAGGTGCTTCCCAGGAGGCACAGTGGTAAAGAATCTGCCAGCCAGTGCAGGAGACACAAGACATGAAGGTTTGATCCCTGAGTTGGGAAATTTCCCCTGGAAGAGGGCATGGCAACCCACTCCAGTATCTTGCCTGGAAAATTCCATGGACAGTGGACCCTGGTGGGCTACAGTTCATGGGGTTGCAAAGGGTCCAACACGACTGAGCACACAGCACACACACAAAAATTCCCCACCTTTGGTTGAATTCTCCTTTCCTATTTAGATAGATGGTGGAGGAAAAATACTGGAAGCAGCAGCTTTATAGACAAAATCTTGGCTGATGGAAAGAATGAGGATGGTTCATACTGTTCAGACCATTGTAAGCCTGGCAGCCAAACCTGTTGGGTGACTCCAGACCCAGCGTCTGCCAACTCGCTCTCATGTAGGACACAAAAGCCCCCAAAAGGGGAGCACCCAGGGTCATGAACCTCTTCTTTGCTTTTTAAATTTTTTAAACGGGGCTCTTATTTGATATAAAAGCCTACATAGAATTTCCCGTGGAAGAAAGGTGATGATGATTGTTCTAAAGCCTGAAAAAGGCTGAACTCCGCATTCATTCCTTCTTGGCATTGCTCCCAAGAGAGACTCTTTAGAGTCAGACTTCCCACCAGTCTCCCGCTCCATATTCGTCCACCTCTGCTTCTTTACACATACCATTTACTTCCATTCTGGCACGATTCCATCGGGATTCCCTAACCCTTCTCTGCTGGCGACCTCAAGACACCAGGCTGCCCTCGGTGAAGCCCTCTCGGGCTCCTGGAGCCAGCGACGCCCGGAGCTCGAAGGCCCCGCGCACCAAAGGAGGCAGAGGTCGCCCCCCGACCGAAGGAAACCGAGACGCTCGCGTCGAGCTGCGAAAATCAGCAGGCGGGTAACGCACTCCCGTTCCTCGGAAGGCAGGTCCCCGCGCTGCAAACCCCTCGAGTGTCCGGGAGACCCGGGGTCTCCGCGGAGCCAGCACCTCCGCGCGCGCTGCGCTCAGCTCAGGATTCGGGAGGTGCAGGACGCGAGCCCACAGTGTACGGCAGGAGTCGTCGCTACCCCTCCCTACTCCCCGCGGGGAGAAGGGGACGAAAGGCTTTCTCCGGACCCTGCCCAACAGGTCCTGCAGGCGCCCGCGGGGTGTGGGAAGCGCGAGCGCGACTGGCTGGGAAAGAAGTCGAGCAATCCAGGGGCGCGTTTCCTGTCGAGGGTCCTCTCCACTGGTCTCCAGCCCACAGCACATCCCGATTTGGGGGGAGCAGGAATTGTCCCGCAGGCGCGGGGACGAGTAGAGTGGTGGACACATGGGGTGAGGTCACCCATCCGCTCGGCCGGGGAGCAAAGTTAGGTGATGAGGGGAAAGGGCCTTTGGGAGCCCTAGGGCCTGACCCTCGGGGCGATCGGCGACCACTCACCTCGAGCCTGCGCCTCCATAGTGGCCGACTTCGAATTGAGAGTGGCGGGGACGCCCGGCGCCTGGCGGAGAAGCAGCAGCGGTGCGGGATCTCGGAACGCAGCTGGCCGAGTCCTCTCCCCGCACGCGTGTAGCAAGCGCGGCGTGGAGGGGAATGGGGGCGGCGGGGCGGCCTCCGCTGCCCGCTCGCAGTTACCTCCGCCCCTTCCAGTCTACCTGGCCCAGACCTCGAGGGGTGCAGCCCACCGCTGGGCGCCACCTGCCGGCCGATTCGGGCATCCGGCCGGGGGCGCGCGCTCTGGGCTCAGGGAGCGTGCTCCGCCCAGCGAAGTCTGAAGCCGGCTTGAGGTCCGCGCTGCCTTCAATTCTCTCTCTCTCTCTCTTTTTTTTTTTTTTTTTTTTCTTTACATTTATTGATACCCACTTTCTATAGTTCATTGAAATAATCCACAAACATAAAAGCATTTTTTTCTTTTGGATATCACCGAGGTCCAATCAACCGAGGTCTCAATCGTCACAATCGTCTGCCGGTTCACAGACCTGAATATTGATAAATCATTAACCAGTGGCCCTTATACACTCAAGTGGTCCGGTGGTTCTGGACTCTATGCCAACGGAGCATGTGGGGCAAAATTATGTGTACGTTTAAATCAAGGGAAAGGGTATCAATCATCAACAAAAAGAAATGATTAGGAATCAATATCCTAGGTGAAGAAAGTACCACGGTTGACACTTGGTGTCAAAATACTGGAGATGAAAGGGTGTGTGTGTGTGTGTGTGTGTGTGTATGTGTTTCTGGGACAGTTTCTTATGAATGCCGTTGCTGACCAATGGCAAGATCCATGGGCTTGCAGCACAGGGGCCCAATGCCCTGAAGAGGGGAAGAAACGGGGCTTTACAATAAGAGATCCTTGCTTCTGGTAAATACAGTGGTAGGTTCCTCTGAACCTCTGGACTCAATATTTTTTTGTCAGCTGATTAGTATATAACTTTGTTTGATGTGTGTTTCTGTTTCATTTAATACATACTGTTCACTCACTAACATTGAACACTCCCAGCCCACAGCACTATTAAGCCTATTTAACTTAGGAAACGAACAGAACTTCTGAAGCTTATTCAATATCTGCATTTCTCCCTAAGGCACAGACAGGCACTTAGGATACCCCTCGGCTGTTCAGCACTAGGCTTGGTGCATGCGTGCATGCATGCTAAGTCCCTTCAGTTGCGGCAGACTCTTTGCGACCCTATGGACCTTAGCTCGTCAGGTTCCTCTGTCCATGGGATTCTCCGGGCGGGAATACAGCAGTAGATTGCCATGCCCTTCTCCAGGGGATCTTCCCAACCCAGGTACTGAAGCCATGTCTCTTAGTCTCCTGCATTGGCAGGTGGGTTCTTTACCACTAGCACCACCTGCTGCTGCTAAGTCACTTCAGTCGTGTCCGGCTCTGTGCGACCCCATAGACGGCAGCCCACCAGGCTCCCCCATCCCTAGGATTTTCCAGGCAAGAACACTGGCGTGGGTTGCCATTTAAGCCCCAAAGATCAGCCTGCTGCGTTGGCTGGGGATTGAACCCAGGTCTACTGCTTGGAAGGCAGCGATGTTCACCACTATACCACCAACTAGGCGAGGAGGCCTTTTTAAGGCTACTAGCCTTCATAGTAGCCTTCACTGTAGTCTGTGAGAAGGGCACTTGTGTACCATCTGAGAGTTGAAAGAAGGTGGAGGTTAGCCTTTTGATTCCTTTGCTAGGAGGTATACACCAGTCCTCCTAACTTTTCAGGGCTCTGCCCTTGTCCAGGAGGGACCAAGAAAGCGCTCTGTTGATTCTGGTATCACACATTTTCGTAGGGAGGCAAATTCACAGATACAGAATCTGTCAATAAAAAGCATCAACTGTATAATTTTTCTAATCTGAAGCCCATGGGCTGTACCTGTAGGTTGATGAAGCAGTCACATTTTTGAGACAAAAGACTAGAAATGTACATTTCTGTTCCTAGCCTGACCTGACCTGGCAATGTGACCCGAAAGCATGGCAGGGACTAAGAAATACCAGCTCCTGCTGCACCTCCTCAGATCTTTAGCTGCCTCGGTAACTTTTCCTCCCATCTACACCATCTTCATCTGCAAAGTACAGTGTAGTCTTTACTTACTTTTCGTCTTGAATGATTTGCTGTATTTTTCAGGTGGTCTTATTTTTTTGTCCTCTCTTAGATGGTAAAGTCTGTCAGGGTCCAGTGTGGGTCTCTCATATTGAAAGTGTGAAAGTGTTAGTCGTGTCCGACTCTGTGACTCCATGGACTGTAGCCCGCCGGGCTCCTCTGTCAGTGAAATTTTCTAGGCAAGTGGGTTGCCCTTTCCTTCTCCAGGGAATCTTCCTGACCCAAGGATTGAACCTAGGTCTCCTGCATTGCCAGTGTGGGTCTTTATATTGAGCCTCTCATTGCCTGCCAAAGAGCCTTCTACAGATTCATAGCTATAAAATGATTTATTGAGTAAACAACTACCTAGTAGTTTCTATAGTTACTCTCAGAATATAGTTTAATAAACATTAAGAGAGACATTTTTTTGCTTGAAAGAGGAACACTCATAATTGCCTGGAACATGTATAAACACATCAGTGTTTCTTGTTATATTGAAGAGGTCCCTGATTTGTAATCATGGCCAGTAAAATGCCTCTATAGCACGCCAAGCATGACTTTTAAATGGTTTCTGGTGATAGCGAACAAGGATGCGCTGAAGGATGAATCAGAATCGGTGATTAGATCACTTTTTAGAGCCTATTTCATTGTTCCGGTCCTCTCTACCCTGGAGATTGAACAACAGGTTAGAGTTGACTCCTAGCAGTTAAAAGGAGCTAAAAATAGTTAATGACTTTCCACCTTGAGTCATCTAAACGTCTTCTAAGCTCTGACTCATTTTTCTGATTTACAAAATGTTAAGGTCTGCCCTCTTGATGTCTTCTATCGCTGTTCATAATAAGGAAATATTGATATTGATTCAGAAACAGCTACTGAAGATCTTCTATGTCCCAAGGACTGTGCTAGATACTAAAGACACAGGAAGAGGCATGACCCTTTTTACCCAGGTTGTTCATGGACTCACGAGAAGGTAGATGCTCTATAAAGCAGTGCAGCATAATAATAATATTATATAATATAATAAAAATATAGTGTAATATAAATATAAAGCAGTGCAGAGTTAAGCCAAGTATGCACCTGGGCAAATAAGGGAGCTCTCCTAACTCAGATGGGGGAGGAGATGAAGGAAGGTTTCTTTGAGGATGCTTGCCTCAGCTGAGTCTTGACGAATGGAGGAACGAACCAGGTCAATGGCTTAGTCAAAGGAGATTGTGTTTACATCCTCCTTTTTCTTGGCACTTAGGATGGTGAATTTCCTTCACTTCTTTAAAGCTAAGGAAAACAGCCATCTTCACCCTTGTGTTCTTTGTCTCTGTAGATAATCCACCTGGAAAACAATGGGTGCGTGTTTGGTTAAGTTAATGAAAACCTGTTCACTCCTCCACAATTGATCTTTCTTCAGAGGTAGAGTTGCAGTGGGAATCTTACCTGAACAAAGGGATGGTATACCAACAGTCTTGCCTAAATAAGTTCCTGGGTCACTTAAAACTCCCTAGAGCACACTCAGACCAGGGCTGAGGGAGCCTTTGGGAGATGGGCAGAGCAGAGAAATTTGAGGTACAAACAGGAAAGGACAGATAAATTATGCCACTCTGACCGTGATCCTTACTAATACACTGAATAACATGCTTTTTAAAAAAGTTAATGTATTTTAGTTGGAGGCTAATTACTTTACAATATTGTGGTGGTTTTTGCCATACATTGACATGAATCAGCCATGGGTGTACATGTGTCCCCGTCCTGACCCTCCCTCCCACCTCCTTCCCCATCCCATCCCTCAGGGTTGTCCCAGTGCACCGGCTTTGAGTGCCCTGGCTCAGGCGTGGAACTTGGACTGGTCATCTGTTTCACACATGGTAATATACATGTTTCGACGCTATTCTCTCAAATCATCCTACCCTTATCTTCTCCCACAGAGTCCAAAAGTCTGCTCTTTACATCAGTCTCTTTTGGTGTCTCACATATAGGGTCATTATTACAGGCTCAGAGGGTAGTCTCTGCCAGCATTGTGGGAGATCTGGATTCAATCCCTGGGTCAGGAAGATCCCCTGGAGAAGGAAATGGCAACCCACTCCAGTACTCTTGCCTGGAAAATTCCATGGACTGAGGAGCCTGGTAGGCTATAGTCCATGGGGTCGAAGAGTCAGACACAACTGAGTGACTTCACTTTACCATCTTTCTAAATTCCTGATATATGCATTAATATACTGTATTGGTGACTTTCTTTCTGACTTACTTCACTCTGAATAATAGGCTCCAGTTTCACCTACCTCATTAGAACTGACTCAAATACATTCTTTTTAATGGCTAATATTCCATTGTGTATATGTACCATAACTTTCTTACCCATTCTTCTGCCAATGGACATCTAGGTTGCTTCCCTGTCCTGGCTACTATAAACAGTGCTGCGATGAACATTGGGGTACATGTGTCTCTTTCACTTCTGGTTTCCTCGGTGTGTATGCCCAGCAGTGGGATTGCTGGGTCATAAGGCAGTTCTATTTCCAGTTTTTTAAGGAATCTCTACACTGTTCTCCATAGTGGCTGTACTAGACTGCATTCCCACCAATAGTGTAAGAGGATTCCCTGTTGCTCCACACCCTCCCCAGCATTTGTTGTCTGTAGACTTTTGGATCCCAGCCATTCTGAGCAGCACGAGATGGTACCTCATTGTGGTTTTGATTTGCATTTCTCTGATAATGAGTGATGCTAAGCATCTTTTCCAGTGTTTATTAGCCATCTGTATGTCTTTGGAGAAATGTCTGTTTAGTTCTTTTGCCCATTTTTTTATTGGGTCATTTAGAACATGCTCTTGATGCCTTTTGATGAAAAGGACTAGCTATGTAACTGGAGGGGGCTTCCCAGTGGCTCTGCGGTAAAGAATCCACCTGCAACGCAGAAGATGCGGGTTCAGTCCTTGGGTCAGGAAGATGCCCTGGAGGAGGGCATGGCAACCCACTCCACTATCCTTTCCTGGAGAATGCCACGGACAGAGGAGCCTGGCGAGCGCAATCCATGGGGTTGCCACGAGTCTGACACGACTGAAGTGAACTGGAGGCGAGTTTCTGTGCCTCTCCACGCCTGAGTTTCGGTCTTTTGTGGCGTTTTGTGGCAGGATGTTCTCTGCAGTATTAATTAATGTGTTCTTTCCCTCCTATCTTCTGGGGCCGGAGCAGTGTTTCCCAGCCCACTGGTGCACCCTCACAACACAGGGAAGGGGCTTTTAAACATTTCTGACCACCTGGCTCCCACTCTGTAGACGTTTAGATTTGAAAGCTCCCTAGATAATATTGAAAGCTTTCTAGGTAATACTGATATGCTTCCAAGATTGAGAATGACTGTTTTAGAAGCTGTCCACCATATCTGAAGATGAATACATTAATATGGATATATATATACATATATATATATACACACACACACATATGGACATATATTCACTATGCTGCTGCTGCTGCTGCTAAGTCGCTTCAGTCGTGTCCGACTCTGTGCGACCCCATAGACGGCAGCCCACCAGGCTCCCCGTCCCTGGGATTCTCCAGGCAAGAACACTGGAGTGGGGTGCCATTTCCTTCTCCAATGCATGAAAGTGAAGAGCGAAAGTGAAGTCACTCAGCCGCATCTGACTCTTAGCAACCCCATGCACTGCAGCCTACCAGGCTTCTCCACCCATAGGATTTTCCAGGCAAGAGTACTGGAGTGGGATGCTATTGATTATTAATAATAATTATCATTGTTCCTAGAGTGTAAAATCAAGCATAGATACCTAAAATATGGTAAAGTCACAATTTCAACCTAAGTCTATCTGATGCTAAAGCTTGTGCTTGAAACAAAAATGTAAAATATTTAAAGAATATGAAAATTTGAGCGTTCAGATTAGAAAGTCACCACCTGGGTAAACAGAGTATAATGAAAAAGAAATATGAGCAGACAGAGCAAGAATTTTTCTGTCCCTCCTTCCAGGGGAGTTGGGGAAGGAAGAGAAGCTTGAAGGAGAGCTTAGACATAGGCCTGCCTGTGCGTCTTACCCTGTCCTTCCCTCCTCCCAGCAGAGCGAGGAAAGCTTGGCCCTGACAGTCCCCTGGGGAACTCTGATGTCCAAATAGTTCTGAGAAATGTTAGGATAAAATCGGTATCGCCTTGAATTTCCCATCCTTCCAAGTTTTGTAGGAAAACATCAATAAATTCCCTTGTACCCATATGAGATGTGTTTATTCCTCAAAAACTCCTCAATAAATTGATCATACTATGTAAAATCCTTTTGGAGAAGGTGATTGCACCCCACTCCAGTACTCTTGCCTGGAGAATCCCATGGACAGAGGAGCCTGGTGCGCTGCAGTCCATGGGGTCGCGAAGAGTCAGACATGACTGAGTGACTTCACTTTCACTTTTCAATTTTCCTGCACTGGAGAAGGAAATGGCAACCCACTCCAGCGTTCTTGCCTGGAGAATCCCAGGGACAGGGGAGCCTGGTGGACAGCCGTCTATGGGGTCTCAGAGAGTCGGACATGACTGAAGTAACTTAGCAGCAAAATCCTTTACAAAAAACCTAGTGTACAGATTTTGCTTTTTCTAAGTTCCTCCAAAATTTCTAAATGTGTTCTCTGGGTCATAAATTATGCATAGATGTTCAAAGAATTTAGAGGATANAGCCGTCTATGGGGTCTCAGAGAGTCGGACATGACTGAAGTAACTTAGCAGCAAAATCCTTTACAAAAAACCTAGTGTACAGATTTTGCTTTTTCTAAGTTCCTCCAAAATTTCTAAATGTGTTCTCTGGGTCATAAATTATGCATAGATGTTCAAAGAATTTAGAGGATAAAGGTGCTTTTTTTCCCACTGAAAAGAGGCATATTATTTAATTGTACCCTGAGGATTAGTATACACAAATGGACTGGAAGAAACACAAGCTGGAATCAAGATTGCCGGGAGAAATATCAATAACCTCAGATATGCAGATGACACCACCCTTATGGCAGAAAGTGAAGAGGAACTAAAAAGCCTCTTGATGAAAGTGAAAGAAGAAAGTGAAAAAGTTGGCTTCAAGCTCAACATTCAGAAAACGAAGATCATGGCATCCAGTCCCATCACTTCATGGGAAATAGATGGGGAAACAGTGGAACAGTGTCAGACTTTATTTTGGGGGACTCCAAAATCACTGCAGATGGTGACTGCAGCCAGGAAATTAAAAGATGCTTACTCCTTGGAAGAAAAATTATGACCAACCTAGATAGCATTTTTATTCAAAAGCAGAGACATTACTTTGCCGACTAAGGTCCATCTAGTCAAGGCTATGGTTTTTCCTGTGGTCATGTATGGACGTGAGAGTTGGGCTGTGAAGAAGGCTGAGCGCCGAAGAATTGATGCTTTTGAACTGTGGTGTTGGAGAAGACTCTTGAGAGTCCCTTGGACTGCAAGGAGATCCAACCAGTCCATTCTGAAGGAGATCAGCCCTGGGATTTCTTTGGAAGGAATGATGCTAAAGCTGAAACTCCAGTACTTTGGCCACCTCATGTGAAGAGTTGACTCATTGGAAAAGACTCTGATGCTGGGAGGGATTGGGGGCAGGAGGAGAAGGGGATGACAGAGGATGAGATGGCTGGATGGCATCATGGACTCGATGAACATGAGTCTGAGTGAACTCCAGGAGATGGTAGTGGACAGGGAGGCCTGGCATGCTGCAATTCATGGAGTCGCAAAGAGTCGAACACGACTGAGTGACTGAACTGAACTGAATACTAAAACTTACTCCTTTAGACTTTAAAGCTTTAAAATGTAGAATCATTTTAAAATAGCAATCTCTAAAATACATTTAAAATGTATTAATTTCCTAAGGTCTTCTTAACCTCAACACTGTTGCCATTTTTAAAGTCTTTAATTGAATTTGTTTCAATATTGCTTCTGTTTAATGTTTTGGTTTTTTGGTCATGAGGCATGTAGGATCTTAGCTCCCTGGCCAGGGATCGAACCTGCAGCCCCCTGCAATGGAAGGCAGAGTCTTAACCACTGGACTGCCAGGGAAGGGCCTATTGCCATTTTTCACTTGCTAATCCTTCCTTGTGCCATAGGATGGGTAGGAGCTTCCCTGACCTTTGTTCACTAGACACTAGTAGCAAATCTTCAGTTTGAGCAATCAAAAATGTCTCCCTGTTGTCAAATGTCTTCTGGCAGGCCAAGCTACCCCCAGGTGAGAGCCATGACTTTATTGCTTGAAGGTCATTATGAATAGAAATGCTTACTCTGGGTGGTTAAGTAGGTCCCCACAGTACAGGGAGTCCCAGGTGGCACGAGTGGTTAAGAGCTCGCCTGCCAGTGCAGGAGATGGAAGAGACATGGGTTCGATCCCTGGGGTGGGAGNCTAATCCTTCCTTGTGCCATAGGATGGGTAGGAGCTTCCCTGACCTTTGTTCACTAGACACTAGTAGCAAATCTTCAGTTTGAGCAATCAAAAATGTCTCCCTGTTGTCAAATGTCTTCTGGCAGGCCAAGCTACCCCCAGGTGAGAGCCATGACTTTATTGCTTGAAGGTCATTATGAATAGAAATGCTTACTCTGGGTGGTTAAGTAGGTCCCCACAGTACAGGGAGTCCCAGGTGGCACGAGTGGTTAAGAGCTCGCCTGCCAGTGCAGGAGATGGAAGAGACATGGGTTCGATCCCTGGGGTGGGAGGATCCCCTGGAGGAGGGCACGGCAACCCACTCCAGTATTCTTGCCTGGAGAATCCCATGGACAGAGGAGCTTGGCAGGCTACAGTCCATATGGTTGCAAAGAGTTGGACATGACTAAATAGACTTAGCACACACCATATAGGGAGGGCCTCTGGGCCTAGCAAGAAGGGGTTCTTGCCCTTCGTTTCCACACGTGGCTGCTCTGGAGCTTTCCTGTCATCTTCCCTTCTCATCAGTCATTCCTTATCCGCTGCCTGAACACACACCATGGTCCAAAAAAGGACTAAGAGAGGCTCTACCTGGTTCCTAAGGAGAGAGGGTAAGAGGAGGCAGAATGATCTCTGTGGCTTTTCTCTGTACATCTGCATGAGGAAAGTGCTAGAAGCCCATGCTCTTCCTTGAGGTCGAATGGGTCCATATCAGTTCTGCCCAGGTACACACTTGACCTTCCAGTGACAGCATTCTTAGCCCAACCTCTTTTCTTGGGAGACGTATAACAAAGAGGATGGGGAAAGCATCACTTATATGGGCCTTCAGGTTGGAACGCGCCCATCAGACACAAAGAATCTGCAACTCTGGCAAGAAAGAAGTCTAGTCCTGCACCAGTCATTTGAGAGGTAGTATTGGGCTTCCTTGATAGCTCAGCTGGTAAAGAATGCTGGAGACCTGGGTTCGATCCCTTGGAGAAGGGAAAGGCTACCCACTCCAGTATTCTGGCCTGGAGAATTCCATGGACTGTATAGTCCATGGGGTCACAAAGAGTCAGACACCACTGAACAACTTTCACTCTCGCTTTCTTTCATTTGGTTTTCTTAGATTTCAAAGGAGAAGGCAATGGCACCCTACTCCAGTATTCTTGCGTGGAAAATCCCATGGACGGAGGAGTCTGGTAGGCTGCAGTCCATGAGGTCGCTAAGAGTCGGACACGACTGAGCGACTTTACTTTCACTTTTCACTTTCATGCATTGGAGAAGGACATGGCAACCCACTCCAGTGTTCTTGCCTGGAGAATCCCAGGGACGAGGGAGCCTGGTAAGAGGCCGTCTATGGGGTCGCACAGAGTTGGACATGACTGAAGTGACTTAGCAGCAGCAATAGCAGCAGGTTTCAAAACCTGTAGTTTGCCAGAGTCAGCTGTTTCCAGGCTGTTTGTATCTTCTTGTTTTTTGGGTTTTTGGGGTGGTGTTTTGTTTTGTGCTTTTGAAACATCTTATTTTGTATTGGAGTGTAGTCAGTTAACAATGTTGTGATAGTTTCGGGTGAACAGTGAAGAGACTTGGCTGTACATATACATGTATCCGTCCTCCTCCAAACTCTCCTCCCATCCAGGCTGTCTCGTAACACTGAGCAGACAGCAGGTCCCTGTTGGTTATGTGTTTCTGCTTAGTGTTTGTTGTGTTTCCAAAAATGTTCAACTCTTTCAGTAGCACTAAGGAAAGAGAGAAAGGGAGTGTGTTGTCAACTAGAGCTAGGCCAGCACAGGACACGACCAGGGTGATGAAAGCCTGGAAGCTCCAAAAGAGGCACAGAAGGATGGGATGAAAAGACAAGGCCTCTACGACACAGTCAGTTCTCTCATTATTTGTGTTTTCCCCTCATTCCTTAGGGGATTTCTGATTTGTTTATTGAAAAGCACAATTTCATTACAAACGGCTCCAGAATGGCTTGTTGCTGGTGAGATGGCGCTTGTGGTTAGTGGCTGTGTATCCAGTGGCTATCTTTGTCAGGGATGACTCCTAGATAAATGGATATGACCATACCATTCTTGTAAAACAAAAGCAGAAAGGCAGGTATGGGCCATGCTTTTTGGAACACAATGTACTCTTCCGGCTTCATTGTTTACAAATGACATTGAAAAATTAGAGAAAGGTTAAGTAGAACATCACAGAGATTATTGATAAGGTCCTGAGGGATAGTTTTACAGGAGTCAGGAGGCTCGTTTATTTGGCTTAGCAGAAATCTAGATGATATCTTATTATTATTTTTTATTGAAGGATAATTGTTTTACAAAATTTTTTTTGTTTTCTGTCAAACCTCAACATGAATCAGCCATAGGTATGCATACACCTCCTCCCTTTTGAACCTCCCTCCCCTCTCCCTCCAGATTCCACCCCTCTAGGTTGATACAGAGCCCCTGTTTGAGTTTCCTGAGCCATACAGCAAACCTTAATGACAGTCCACATCTGTTGTCTATGGCCATAGGATAGATCACAGACAACACTGCAAAATGGCAAAGGATTGTTTCATGACCACGATCGCTCTTTCCTAAACTTCAAAGTGACTATGGCACCCTGAAATCATCTGAACTGGGTCTTAAGTAAATGTTATAGACAACACAAATTGGTCATGAAAACTGCAGTAGGTCAATAAGAACATGTCAACGTAACCTTTGTTACACTGGAGATGTGTACGTGCTTAGTCACGTCTGACTCTGTGCGAGTCTATGGACTGTAGTCCACCAGGCTGCTGTGTCCATGGAGTTTTCCAAGAATACTGGATTGCGTTGCAATTTCCTCCTCCAGAGGATCCTCCTAACCCGGGGATCAAATCAGTATCTCCTGAGTCTTTTGCATTGCAGGCAGATTCTTTACCACTTGAGCCACAGGGGAAGCCCCTCTGTTATCTAGTTTATGTCAAATTCAAGCACCTGGCCTGGTAGGTAGGCTTGTCTTAGTTAAGACTCAATCAAATTAGCTCTGCTAGGGATGTGAATGAGTGAGTAGAATTAACTTGTGGTTTTGCAAACAATAACATGGAAGAAAGCAATTTAAAATTGATTTAAAGTACTGTATATAGCCCAATATATTTTATATATACTGTGTAGTGCCAACATATTTGTGGAAGAAGAAGAAATAAACCCCAAAGTAATTAAGAACTATTTTGGAATCGAAAAAGTCTTAGAAGTACTATAAACTTCAATTGTTCAAATATTCTATTAATTTAATATTGCAGTATTTAACAATTTGAGTGAAAATGAACATAGATGAAAATTGTTCAGGAAAAAACATTTTCATGACCTGTCTCTGAGTTCTTGGTTTTTTTTTTTTTTGTAGTAAGTCTTCTTCATGAATGAAGAGAAANTAGTTTAAGGATATTTATATTTTTTATTGTGCAATGGTATTAGGATTTCTGGTCTATCACATTATGAGAATTAGAAATTTGAGGTTTTTAGTTGCCAAATACAAATTTAATAATGCAAGGTTTTCTCATTCCTAGTTTTCCTTATTTTCTGATCTTTGATGAAGTAATGACTGCACATATAAATATTATCCTATTGATCTAGGATGAGCTTATAAATGGGCAGAGTGGACAGGCAACCACTCAGAGTATTTCGTGCTGCTCTGTATGCGAAGTCACTTCAGTCGTGTCTGACTCTTTGCGACCCCATGGACTATAGCCCTCCAGGCTCCTCTGTCCATGGGATTCTCCAGGCAAGAATACTGTAGTGAGTTGCCATTGCCTTCTCCAGGGGAGCTTCTCAACCCAGGGATCGAATCCCATCTCTGATATCTCCTGCACTGGCAGGCAGATTCTTCACCACGTCAATACAGCTCTTTGCCAAAAGTTACTCCTAACTCTTGATGATTGACATTCTCCCACAAGGCAATTTTCCAGATAACATAAAAGGCAGTTGTTAAAAAGCAAACATGTTCTTACAAATGGTTAATATCACTAATTCATGATCATATATATATATGCAGATACCTTAAAAGAGAATTAGGATCCTGTGCTTGATGTTTTGTTTGGGATGAGTGAGGACAGAATGCCTCCTTGAAGGGGTGATCCAGCTGGAATCTCGAGAAAATGGAAGTTAGGAAGCTTGGTCAGCAAGACCAGCCACGTTGAAATGGGAGATTAATTCTGGGAATTAGTTATAGATAAGGTTGGATAAATTAGTGGAACCCAAGGAGAATCCGGAGTACCAAATGTTTCATACTATCAGGCTCTTGTTTTAATTTTCATTTTGAAAAATAAAACCCAAAGTCACAGTATTAAATTAATATTAACAATGTAATTTTAGACTGTTCCACAACAATAAAATAATCGTTCACATATGCATAAAATCTCTTTGGAGAGAGGCAGTCTATTCATCCATCTTTCAGACAAAGAAACTGGCTTAGGTCAGACAGCTAAGAACTGTGGAGCGGGACTATGAACCTAGATTAAATTCCTCAACTTGTGTTCTTAACATAGACTCCAGACTGTCTCCTAGTTTCTAGTATTCTTTCCCTCTGTTCCTTGGAACAGTTAAAAATATCACAACCACAATTCATTCTATAATAGTATTAGGGAATAGTCAGTGAACATATAAATTAAAAGCAAAATGTAATCGATTAAATTCACCTGAAATAAATGTCACATAATATAAATGGAAGAATTTGAAAAGAAGAAAAAATTATGTTGACTTTCTCTCAAAAATATTGACATACCTCTATATCAGGATGCTTCGTTTTCTGCATATCCAATGGTGTCTGTTACCCAATCACCTGTCTTTTTCAGAAGAGAAAGAAAAGGGCTGCTGTATTCATGAGCTAGGTCAACAGTTTAAAACATTCACTAGAAAAATGAGCAAAATTAACACAGTCTGACAAGCTGCAGGAACTCTCACATAATGTGACATTTCAAACCAGTTCGATAAGGAAAATGAGTAATTATTCCCCATAACTGTCAAATCAGTAGAGCAACTGCTCTAAATGCTGGTTAATACAATCAGTTTGAGAGCAAACAGGATCCATCAACCTGCCTGAATAATTCAGTATCCTCTGGAAAAGATTTTCCTCCCTTTTTATTCCTCTTAAATATTCAAGGAGTTTTGCTTTCTACCTTAAGAGATTTTTTTTTTTTTTTATTCCACCTCTTTCTATCTCCAACTCGCTTTTGCCAAAACACTACCAATCACTACATACATACACTCACACACAGTCTGGCTTTGATAGCTCATAATGATAGTAAGAGCCACAACTGATTTGGATTTCATAAGCTAAAGTATTCCACCTCCATCTGTCATTTCCCACAAAAGCACCAAGAAAACTCTAAAGTACACAAAATAATTATTCAAAAAAAATAATTTTTTAAAATAATTTGTTACTGTTTAGCCTCTAGTATACCTTTTATCCTATCATCATGATTATTTTCTACTACTCAGACGTATTTACTGCTGTACTAATTTCTTGGCATGGAATATTTTTCTGACATTCTAAGAAGCCTCTTCTTCTGTCCATTCTTTTTCTCTCTTAAGTTTTGTCATTCCTTCCATTAAGCTCCATTACTTTATTTAATTAGTCTCTTTTTCTTTTCAGGCATAAATTACTGCTTTCAAATTGGTACTACCCTAACATTATTTTTCACTATTATAGTTTAAAATTCATGACATATGTCTTGACTGTGTTATGTTTTCTACATGTATTATGGGTGATTCAGGGATTCCTTGGTGGCTCAGACTGAACAGAACCCGCCTGCAATGCAGGAGACCTGGATTCGATCCCTGGGTTGGAAAGTTCTGGAGGAGGGTATGGCAACCCACTCTAGTATTCTTGTCTGGAGAATCGTCATGGACAAAGGAGCCTGGCGGGCTAGAGTCCATGGGGTCTCAAAGAGTCAGACATGACTGAGCAACTAAGCATAGCACATGGGTGATTCAGCCACAGTCTAACATATTTGGCAGCCTCTATTTTTTTTTTTTCTAAGTTAGCCACCATACTGTTACCGATGATTTTTCTGAAATACAGATTTAATCATGTTATTACTGTCATAAAAAAGAACTCTCCATAATCCCAGGGAATTTCATACTTTTCTCACAAGACATTTCAAAAACTAAACCACTCCAAAGATCAAACGCTGTTACGAAATCTGCATATTACCATTTTAATTTCCCCTTAAAGTTTTACAGTGTTTGTGATAACCTCTGCAATTAAAAAAATATTGTGTAATTTGGTTTAACTCAGCTTTTTGCAAACTTGACACCACACGCACGCACCCGCGCACACACACACACACACACCCATTTTCTTTCTGAGAGATGTTGAGAAGTATTTACTAAAATTTCATGGAACTTAATTCTTGGGAAAATAATGACTCTACAGGAAAGGAGTCCGTTTTCCCCAGCACACAGGAGGCCGACCCTGATGTGGCCACGCCCTCCTCTCACGTGGACCTCAGGTCCAGCAGCTGGCAGTTTCTGCCATGAGGCGAGTGCTTCCGCAGCCCTCTTTAATCTCAGTTCAAAAAAATCCTTTGTCCTCTTGTCCATCACACTCCAGTTCAGTTCAGTTCAGTTCAGTCGCTCAGTCGTGTCCGACTCTTTGCGACCCCATGAATCGCAGCACGCCAGGCTTCCCTGTCCATCACCATCTCCCGGAGTTCTCTCAGACTCACGCCCATCGAGTCAGTGATGCCATCCAGCCATCTCATCCTCTGTCATCCCCTTCTCCTCCTGCCCCCAATCCCTCCCAGGATCAGAGTCTTTTCCAATGAGTCAACTCTTCACGTGAGGTGCCAAAGTACTGGAGTTTCAGCTTTAGCATCATTCTTTCCAAAGAAATCCCAGGGCTGATCTCCTTCAGAATGGACTGGTTGGATCTCCTTGCAGTCCAAGGGACTCTCAAGAGTCTTCTCCAACACCACAGTTCAAAAGCATCGATTCTTCGGCGCTCAGCCTTCTTCACAGTCCAACTCTCACATCCATACATGACCCCTGGAAAAACCATAGCCTTGACTAGACGGACCTTAGTCGGCAAAGTAATCTCTCTGCTTTTGAATATGCTATCTAGGTTGGCCATAACTTTTCTTCCAAGGAGTAAGCATCTTTGGATTTCCTGGCTGCAGTCACCATCTGCAGTGATTTTGGAGCCCAGTAAAATAAAGTCTGACACTGTTTCCAATGTTTCCCAATCTATTTCCCATGAAGTGATGGGACTGGATGCCATGGTCTTCTCTCCGAATGTTGAGCCTTAAGCCAACTTTTTCACTCTCCTCTTTCACTTTCATCAAGA
>SJYA01001338.1:471110-621110 GCA_006410615.1 Neotragus moschatus
TGATTATCCAGGTCATGAAGATCTCTTTTGTACAGTTCCTCTGTGTATTCTTGCCACCTCTTCTTAATATCTTCTGCTTCTGTTAGGTCTATACCATTTCTGTCCTTCATCGAGCCCATCTTTGCATGAAATGTTCCCTTGGTATCTCTAATTTTCTTGAAGAGATCCCTGGTCTTTCCCATTCTGTTCTTTTCCTCGATTTCTTTGCATTGATTGCTGAAGAAGGCTTTCTTATCTCTTCTTGCTATTCTCTGAAACTCTTCATTCAGATGCTTATATCTTTCCTTTTCTCATTTGCTTTTTGCTTCTCTTCTTTTCACAGCTATTTGTAAGGCCTCCCCAGACAGCCATTTTGCCTTTTTGCATTTCTTTTCCATGGGGATAGTCTTGATCCCTGTCTCCTGTACAATGTCACGAACCTCATTCCATCACACTAACATCTCATAATTCTTTAGGATTCATTTTTTTTAAAAATGTACTTAAAATTTGAAAGCTCTCCTAATCACGCATTGAATGAAATCTATTGATATAAAGTAAGGTTTCTCAAGTGTTGTATGAGGTATAATTCTGGTTGGTACCCAAATTATAATGTTCTATGTTAATAATCATGTACTTAACAGATGTTAAAAACATACTGCTTTAATAATTATCATAATGATAGAAAACTGGTTTAGGAAATATGTTGATTTTCCCTTAAGAAATAAGTTAAAATAAAATATTAAATAAGTAACAGGTCTTTTGGATTGACAAAATGGTATGTAAATAATAGTTTGAGAAGATAACCGATCTAAGCGTAACTCTACCGATTCAAAATTGCAGTGCCCAGTATGAACACCAGAGGGCTCCAAATTATAAGCTTTATAAAACACAAGCATGTAAAAGAACTTGGTTCAGTGGCAATAAATCCAATGCTAATAACAGCTATCATTTCTTGGTTATCTACTTTATATTAAGCATTTTTTTCTAGGCAGTTTACATGAGTAAACTATTTTATTCCTCACAATATCCCTTGAAATGAGCTATTATCTCCATTTTATAGATGAAATTATTTCTGAAAATAACAATGTTTTATTTTGATTTGATCTTTTGAATTTAACATTGTTCCCTGCATCGTGTTGATGCTTTGATACAGATCATCTTAGTCATAATTTTCAAGAGCTCTGAGAGTTAGGTTATATTGCATTCCTTGTTTATAGATGAAGAAACTGAGGCTTAGAGAGATTAATTAATTTGCCCAATATTATATGGTTAGGCCATTCTTGGTGAGGTAAGTCTATCTGAAACTAAAGCCTCTGATTTCATGAAGTCAAAAATTTCTCAAGCATTTCACAATGCATCTTTCTCTTCATGTCCATTAAATACATAGCATTTAGCATTTTCATTTCACCACTCCTGTAGCAGTGTGGTATTAGGCTTAAGTGTTAAAAGCAATCATCATGTAAGCTATAAAAAAGTTGATATAAGTGTTGGACACTTACTACAATGTTCTTATGTTTATCAGAAAAATAAAGCAAGGGAAAGAGCAACTTAAGTAAATTCACCTTTGATACTAAATTCAGTTGATGATACAATGAAGTGACACGTAACAAGGTAAGAATAATTTAATTTAACTAACCTAAAATCATTGTTAGCTACATGACTCTGGGTCATTTTGGAAAGGCAAAGATTAAATATCTTTGTATCAGGACCAACAGAGTTATACATTAAAAAAGAGTGAGAGAACCAAAGAGAGATTCCAGGGTAATCACTTTCATTATTATGACTTTAATAACCACATCTTGGTTCAGCTAATACTTACGCTGCTAACAGCATTTCACCAGCAGCTGAAATGCTGAACACTCAACAAGAGTGTTTTCCACAAGAAGCTTCTATTTCAAGTTTATTCTAAAGTGGAAACATCATGAAAGAAATTTAAATTGTGAAAATTTAAATGTAGTAACAGTCTTACATTAGGATGTTTACCAGTAAGTAGCTTCCCTGGTGGCTCAGNAGCAGCTGAAATGCTGAACACTCAACAAGAGTGTTTTCCACAAGAAGCTTCTATTTCAAGTTTATTCTAAAGTGGAAACATCATGAAAGAAATTTAAATTGTGAAAATTTAAATGTAGTAACAGTCTTACATTAGGATGTTTACCAGTAAGTAGCTTCCCTGGTGGCTCAGACGGTAAAGCGTCTGTCTACAATGTGGGAGACCCAGGTTCGATCCCTGGGTCGGGAAGATCCCCTGGAGAAGGAAATGGCAACCCACTCCAGTTCTGCTGCTGCTGCTGCTGCTGCTAAGTCACTTCAGTCGTATCCGACCCTGTGCGACCCCATAGACGGCAGCTCATCAGGCTCCCCCGTCCCTGGGATTCTCCAGGCAAGAACACTGGAGTGGGTTGCCATTTCCTTCTCCAATGCATGAAAGTGAAAAGTGAAAGTGAAGTCGCTCAGTCATGTCAGACTCTTAGCAACCCCATGGACTGCAGCCTACCAGGCTCCTCCGTCCATGGGATTTTCCAGGCAAGAGTACTGGAGTGGGATGCCATTGTATTGCCTGGAAAATACCATGGACAGAGGAGCCTGGTAGGCCACAGTCTATGGGGCCGCAGAGAGTCGGACACGACTGTGCGATTTCACTAGCTTGGGATAAATGTAAATAGAATTTACTTTTGGCTCCTGACAGAACAGATAACCACAGAACTGAAGCACTGGCTTTTGCAGAATTTTTCTCCTTTTGTATGTTCTGGCGCTTTGAACTAATATTTTTCTGTGGCAAGCTTTGCTACCTTTGGTAACCAGATTGTCCTCTAAATTGGTTGAAACTTGTGGATCTGAAGTTACAAGTAAGAGCTTTCAAACTGCAAGAAGTGATAAGCAACACGATGAATTCGGTAATTTGAATTTAGGCCCCAAATGGCTATTTGAATATTAAAACATGCTTAAAAAAAAAATCAGGAACTTTGAAAGAATTGGAGGGTTAGTTGTACTATGTGTCTAGTTCTTGAATGTCTGAGAAATTTCATGTGTACACCAGTCAGGCTACTATCTGACTACTAACAGGCTACTATCTCAGCTAGGCTCTTTTCTTTTCTTCCACACTTAAACTGAAGGTAGGTGGTGCATTAATATTTTACTGATGCTTTCAAGTTTATTCCTTCATACAAAGGCTCCTACGATAGTTTCTATTTTGAAGTCAAAATAGTACTACTTTTAAATTTATTTTTATTATTTTGCCAAAATTGTTTAACTTACAATTTACAAGTAAGTGAAACCTTTGTCGTGTGCGTCTATGTATATGCAAGGACATGCATGCACGCACACATACAGATAGTGGTGGCATGCTGGCAAGGCAGCTCTCCGCCCCACTCCCACTAAAGAAACAAACAAAAATCCTCTGATGTGTAAAGCCTGCCAGTTTCTGTAGTGCAAAACACTCATGTCTTTGCTAATTTGAAACTCCTAACTTGATATTACCAAACATAGAGTCTGGAAGAGAAGAACGTAATTGATTCTCAAAATCCAATGGAAAATAAAATGTAAATATTAAATGCTTTACAAAGTTAAAAAAAAAATCCAATGGACGCCAATGTCAGGACGTGCACACACACACGTGTGTGTGTTGTGTATCAGAGGCTAATGGGATTAGCCTAACAAACTGTCTTGGTTCTCCTCTTTGTTGGTATGTTTATCCCTAGAATGCTGCACTGTGATCCCTCATGCTCTCACGTCTCAGCCCATCCTTTGTCTTCAGCTGCACAGAGGCAGTCAGTTGCTGGCAAGGGCAATCTGACATTGCTGGCAAGGGCAATCTGACAGCTCCTTCCTCCGATTTCCATCTTGGGAGTTCTCTGCTTCTGCTTCATTGGATGCTCTGCAGAGACTGCTGAGCCCTTGAGATTCACGTACCTGGAAGTATGAGGGAGTTTTGTTCCACGGAGCAACCCTCAACTAATGGGAATCAGAGCAGGTGGATAAACATCTCCTCTTCTGTTTTCAGGGTGGACAATTTGAGAAGCATTGTACCTAGCTCTTCAGAGGGACCTCGAAGATTGATTGAGGTGAGGTGCCCGCAGAGGCAACAGTGCCTTGGTAATGCCGCCTTTGATAAATCCACTCCCCTTTCCTGTTTCATTCGCCCAGCGGCTTGCTCTTGTTTCTCAGATTCACATGCCAGAATAAACTATCACCTACAAGCAAGATCTGATCTTGGGCTCTGCTGTTTTGGAGGGCACAGCCTGAGACTCTAGGCCTATTACTAAGGCTATATGATGATAATGACGTGATGAAATGTAATCACTGTCAGAAACACCAAATAGGTTACTAGTTAAATTTTTATCTACAAAACACTTAATTAGCTTTCTTTTTAGCTTAACTGCAAATTAAAACCATTTTGCTCTTAATTTGTAATTTCTAATTAAAAAAAAAGTTATGTGATAAAACCCAAGTGGCCTTATAAAAAGGAGAAAATAGTGGCAATACAACGGTTTATAAAATCAGTTGCCTTGGGCTTCTTCTATTTAATGTTTATATATATCAGTAAACTATCAGAGACAAAGAAACATTTACTTAATAAACTAGTTGTTCTGCCCACATTCAGAAAATATGAGATCTTATAGTCACATGTTAAAAGAAATATGCTTACGAACAGACAAACTTCTTATGCAGTGTTTAAAATGGTTATGGAAACAATTGTCATCATAACAAGACCTGGTGATTCTGCTGATTTTCAGTAATAAAACTTTTAAAAGTTAATAATGAACTCAGACGGTAATTTTAATCCAAATACACTCTGAGTTGATTGGAATATACTCTTTTTGGTTTAGGTTCGGACCATTTAAGTATGGTAAGACAGCTCTTTTTGATTTATGCATTTTTGTGTTTTCCTTGTCTTTCAGACAGCCACAAATCAAAACTGAATAAGACGCATGCTATTTCAAATAAAACGAAACAAGAAACACTCTAAAACAACATATCCAATCGATAAGTCAAATATAATACTTAAATTTTCTCTAAAACTTTAGTAGAAAGTACCCAAATACAAAACCAGATAAATAATACTATATTTAAACTAAGTTGCTTATTTCAGTTCAGTTCAGTTTAGTCGCTCAGTGGTGTCTGACTCTTTGCGACCCCATGGACCGCAGCAAGCCAGGCTTCCCTGTCCATCACCAACTCCCAGAGCCTACTCAAACTCATGTCCACTGAGTCGGTGATGCCACCCAACCATCTCATCCTCTGTCCTCCCCTTCTCCTCCTGCCCTCAATCTTCCCCAGCATCAGGGTCTTTTCAAGTGAGTCAGTTCTTAGCATCAGGTGGCCAAAGTATTGGAGGTTCAGCTTCAGCATCAGTCCTTCCAATGAACACCCAGGGCTGATCTCCTTCAGAATGGACTGATTGGATCTCCTTGCAGTCCAAGGGACTCTCAAGAGTCTTCTCCAACACCACAGTTCAAAAGCATCAATTCCTTGGTGCTCAGCTTTCTTTATAGTCCAACTCTCACATCCATACATGACTACCAGAAAAACCATAGCTTTGACTAGACAGACCTTTATTGGCAAAGTAAAGGTGTTTGTTTAGAAACAATTTTAATTTTTTCCAATTTTAAAACATAGAACTTGAACAAAACACAAAAAGACATGTATATAATGAGAGTTTAGAAAATATAAAAAATAATATTAAAAAACCCAAAATCTTATTTGGGTGTAAGAACATTTATTTTACTCTTTTGCATGTGTATATAATTTAAAATTATTTAAGCTGTCTCATTGATATAGAATGGACATTAAACTTTTATATTTAATGTGTACAGTTGAATGAGTTTTCACAGATGTATAAATCATTACCACAATCAAGTTAATATTTTCCCAAAAGATTTCTTGTGTCCAATTGTAATCTATTCTCCAATCTCTTTCTTCTCTCTGTCTAAGAGTTTAAGTTTACCTATGTGAGAATTTTTGATATCATCCTACACAGGGCTTCCCTGGTGGCTCAGACAGTAAAGAATCCACCTGCAATTCTGGAAACCTGGGTTGGGAAGATCCCCTGGAGAAGGGAATGGCTACCTACTCTAGTATTCTGGCCTGGAGAATCCCATGGACAGAGGAGCCTGGCGGGTTGCAGTACATGGGGTCACAAAAAGTCGGACACAACTGAGCGACTTTCACAGATTCTTAAGATTCTATTCATTAAAAAAAAATTCTTTCTGTTCTTCAGATATAATATTTTTTATTGATCTGTCCTCAAGTTTACTGACACTTCACTCTGCTATCTCTGTTATAGTTCTGAACTCAACCAGTGAATTTTTCCAGATGTTGCATTTTTCCAGTCTAAGAGTTTTCTTTGGTTCTTTTATTTTTTTTTTATTTTTATTTTTTTAGTTTGTTTTGCTTTACAATACTGTACTCATTTTGCCATACATTGACATAAATCAGCCACAAGTGTACCTGAGTTCCCAATCNATCTGTTAATTTCCAGGTCCCATCCAGCAGGACGTTATCTGTTGGCAGGAAGATTCTTCTCTTTTTTCTTTGTCAAATATTTACACATATTTGCATATACAACCTGTGTCTTTGTCTTTTCTAAACACATGATTTATTTCCATTATTCATTATACATTCATCAGGAAAAGTTGAATTATATAGTATGGTACATAAAGAATACAACACCACCAGCTTTTTGTATAAAACTAACACAAAAGGCAAAGACCAAGAAGAGCAGGATAATATATTGTCCGAATGTCTCACTGTTCATAAAGCCCATAAAGTGAATGGGTAACTCCATTTAAATAGCAAACACCATCAATTCTTCGGCATCTCTGTGGAATTACAGACAAAGTAGTATCAAAGACAAGTGGTAGTAAACTGGTCAAATTCCTGAAGTATCATATGATTACTTTTATTTTTAATGCTTTGTAATTTTGTCCTAATTGGAGCTATAAAGACTTATAGCCATTCCAACTCTTGTTTTAAACTTTAATAATCAGCATTCTTTTTGGTGGCTTAAAAACACATTTCAGTTGTAATGGCTTCAGTTTATGGTGTTTAAGATCCTTTTTTAATACTTTAGCTTAAAAATGACGATGAATTTAAGAAAAATATATTGGCTAACCTGCTGTTCTGGAGAAAATACAGTGAGTGAAGTGGCAAGTGCAGCCTACATATATATATATTCCTAAAGTGTCTCATCAGCACTTTAAATAGAAGGACAAAGAAACACTCACAAAAATATATGGCTCTTCAGATAAGAAACAAAGTCAAGTGAAGAAAATAAGGCACTAATCACATAGATAAATGTTTCATATTCTCATCACACAAAGCACCATATGGAAGATGGAAGGTTAAAGGGACTATACATTAGTGCTATTGGAAAATGGTAATAAACCCAGTTTCCCTGACCTTAACTCACTAATTTCTTCTCTTATCAAAAGTAATTAATGTATAAACACTAGAATAGTGGGGAGGAGGAGGTATATATTATGCTAAAAGCACAGCTCATGGAACGAACAGCATGAAACAACCACTTGGAGATATGAAGCCGATCACTCTAAAAATGTAGGAAATTAAAGTCTTAAACACTCCCAATTTTTCAATATTTTCATAACAGAATTTGTTTCCTTTCCAATTTTCTTTTAAGAATTTCTACAGAAGAGTATTAATATTTTCTATTTTCTTATTTCTACATGCCTCCTTCTTAAAATATATCCAAAATGACTTCCTCCACATAGTTTTATGAACACCAAAGTTAATAGTATGACCAATGAAATGTAGAAAGGGAGAAAAAGTAAAATTACATAAATATTTGCCAATGTCATTGAAAAAGCAAAGAAAATCTCTTTTCAACCAGGCTCATATATTACTATGAAAAGGAGTATGATATTATTAATGTTACAGAAAATGAAAAGAATGTAATGAGACTATGGACAAGATCTGGTACAACCTACTAGTGAAAGTCACTCATCTTAAAATTAAGACATTCTTCTCATTTGCTATTGTTTGTGAGAATGTAATTTAAATGGAATATATTCTGGTAATTCAAAGGAAGTAAAATTTATTCTTTAGAACTGCAATTTCTAAATATACAATAATGACAGATTAAAGACTCAAATGTTTTTCTTTTTATAGTATTTTAAATTCTTTTTGAAAAAGAGAATAGGCCCACAATTTTGCCTATATAATTTTATTTATATATACATATAAATAAATTTGTTTCATGAAGACATCTAATAATTTTGTTTGCAATAGAAACAAAACAACTAATTGTTGTGGCTTCTTAATAATGTGTTAACCTAACAATATTTTTATGCCACTGTTTTCATGTTCTTTCAACACAAAATTATTATATCTCAGAACATACTACTTATTAAACTAATAATGTCTTTCATAATAAACAAGATTGTCAATTAATTTTTATATTAAAAATCTGTAACAGATTGTCCTTGTGAAGGTACGTGTGTGTGTGTGTATATATATATATATATATATATATTTGCCAATATACCAATTAGTGTTCTAAGTTTCATACAAAATACAAGGAAGGTTTACTTTCTTCAAGACCATCTAAAGACTTTGAATTATGATGAATATGATCAAATAACAAAATTAAGCTCTTGCCATATAGAATTTAAAATAGTATGTCTTAAAGAAAGGGTTTGTAATCAGCTGATAAAAATCACACTTTATCTAGAATTTTCTTTATAAAGGAACACAGAGCATGCTAATTTTGTATAAACTAAAAATTTCAGATACTTCTATATTTAGATAGTGTTTACTTGAAAGAATAAAGGTATATTTGGACATAGAAGAAATAATATATACTGAAAAATATTATTTTTAAGAACTTGACTGAATTATTCACACTATTTCTCCAGTCGGAGGATGAGGTGAACATCTAACTTTATAGGGAACTGATAACCAAAGTAGTGGGCCAGCTACAAGGAAAAATCTGAAATGACATCTCAGCAATTTGGGGGGCATTTAACACCCAAGTTTGACTCTCCCTTGAGTACTTCCATACTATGTAATAAAGCTATACTAATATACGTTGAGTGTGGGTTTTCATATCAGTGAAAATGTTGAACGTTTGCAAACTTTACATGGTTTCTCTAGAAAAGGGCTGATGTGGGCTACATTCAATGCCATCCACCGTAGGTTATCAACAAGTCTAATAATGTTCACAGAGTAAGGATCCATGGTCGAGTCTTACATAGAAATGTGACAACATTATAAATCCAGCCTTAAGACCAACATGTGGGATTTTTGTTGAAACAAAGACCCCCAGGCATACATCTGGCCATTTTGGATGAATCAAGAATGACCTGGGGGTCACACTGAATGAATGTCCACACATGCTTCCTGTCCAACCAAGACGCAAACGCAATATTGACCGTACAATAGTCCTGAAGCAATTTTGAAAGCCATGTTTTAGAGTATTTCTAGGCTCTCTGATTCAACCGACATCTTCTCATTCATTTTACTTCATATCAGAGGGCTGGGAAGGACTGAGTGACAACAAGCGGGCAGCCCAGGGTGTTCCAACTCCTATCAAGAAGAGGGACAGTGTTCCAAGTTGTCCTGGCATGTTTCAACTTACGTATCTACCACCAGGGCCAAATTGTGGAGTCCTTTCAGTTTGAATTTCATTAGAGTCAAAAAAGTTAACGGTCAGACAGAAGTTATCCCACATTCTGTCAAGATAGGAAGGGGATTGCAGAGGGAAAAAGCCAGATAACTAAGAAATCTAGAAAGAAGACAGAAACTTGATGTTCCAGTATGTGAATATCACTTTACAAGCAGGGGAAAAAGTAGTAGATGGATCAGAGCGACAAAAACGTGGGATAGCCCTGAAAAAACAAAACATTTTCTATGCTAATAAGGTTGTGTAATCTAAGCACAGCAGACTGAAATACACCTAATGAAATTTCTTTTGTAAACTAAAAGGAAGTGGCCAAAAAAAGGTAGTAGCAATCTTTTATGATTTAAAAAAAAATTCATTGCCTTTTAAGGCCATATTGATAGTCTCGAACAGTTACTTCTTTAGTCAAAAAAAAAAAAAAAAAAAAAACACACAATTTCTAACATGGAAAGTTACATGCTGCTAAAATTGGCACCATGAGGCTATACAGTCCATAGGGTTGCAAAGAGTCAGACATGACTGAGTGACTAATACTGTTTTTTTCATGAGGAAATGTAAACTATGTGATATTTGAAGGCTTCGGCTAATGATCCAGAAAGACGACTGCAACTCTCACACTACTGAAACTCTGTTTCTTGGATTCTGATTAAGTGACTAAAGTTCCAGCCCCGGAACAGCGATGTGCAGTACAAGCCCTGCACAACAGTTGGCTGTGAAATGAGTATAGCTTTACCTTCTGTGCTGTGCTTAATCCCTCAGTCGTGTCCGACTCTTTGTGATCCCCATGGACTGTCGCCTACAGGCTCCTCTGTCCATGGAGATTCTCCAAGCAAGAATACTGGAGTGGGTAGCCCTGCCCTCCTTCGAGGGATCTTCCCAGCCCAGGGAGATCTTCCCAGCCCAGGGATCGAACCCAGGTCTCCTGCATTACAGGTGGATTCTTTACCATCTGAGCCACCAGCAAAGCCCCTCTGTGATTCACAAAGAAGTGTCTTTCTCTTTTAAAGGTTTGCATTGGAAAGGCAGCATTTCACAATCTTGACTACTCCCCAAATTTGGACTCTGATTTCATTCAGACCAAATTGATAATTATTTCATAATTATTAAAACAATAATTATGGATATTCATATTAAAATGGGATTTGCAACTTATTTTCCAGAGGAAGAGGTCATAATTAAAATACAATGATTTGAACAAACAAAATATGCTTACACTGGCTATTAACGGTAGTTTTGATTTACTATGGTACTAGTTGGTGGGATTTCTTGAAAAATAAAAAAATGCAGCTAAAACATGCAGTGGAAACTAACTTAATATTTTAATCAAATATTCCAATGAAGTTATTAGGTAACATGTACTAATTGCTTGCTAGGCTCGAGCTCCTAATACCAATGTTTAGAATTACTATATGTTTCGGAAACTTGGCTCTATCTTTTTCAGGTATGCTTTACTTGTTTAAAATTTTCAGCTTCCGATTCCACCCTCCGCCCTGCTCGCCTGCCAGATTTAAAGAGGTGACATCTATTTGCTAACACTGTTATTCTACTGTCTCCATCAAAACATTGCAATCCGTTTCTTCAGCTCCGTCAGAATACTTAAAATGACACAAGTATTTTAAAGTGCATTATTGGACCTTAAGGCTATATTTATAATAGGCATTAACACAGAACAATAAAGCTGACCACTGGAAAGCTTACTTTCAAGGGTTGAGCCAGATCTCAGCCACAAATACGAAAGGTTAAGCACACAATCCAATGGGAAGACTGACATTAAGGCAGATGTGCAGCTTGCATAAAAAATTCAAAGATAAAACGGCCTTTGGTATGAATTTTTATCTTGGTACTTAATGAAGTATACCAATTAATATTACTTAGGCCACTAACTTTTATAATCATGAATTCAATAGAGCTTATAAAATTGTAGTGTTACAAACAACTGCATTGTTTAATACGGGAGACACTAGATCGATGTGTTGGCAGATGTACCATAATTTGACAAAGGTCCGGGAAGAATGAAATTGCCTTGTAGGTTCCTAAGTGAGTTTTTAAGCCACTCCNTATAATCATGAATTCAATAGAGCTTATAAAATTGTAGTGTTACAAACAACTGCATTGTTTAATACGGGAGACACTAGATCGATGTGTTGGCAGATGTACCATAATTTGACAAAGGTCCGGGAAGAATGAAATTGCCTTGTAGGTTCCTAAGTGAGTTTTTAAGCCACTCCTTTCCTCCTCTTTTCTAATGCAGAGGAGCTGGTTAGAGTCTCGGAGGAGTGGAGAAAATGAGGTTGGGTTGTTTGGGGACTGGAAAATTGCTTGAAGGTATTGTAGGGGAGGCTTGGGCCATCTATTTGGGTGATAGGATCAAAAGACAAAGACTCACCTGTGGCCTTGGGACTCAAGAGATGATGGGTGACCCAGCAGACAGGGAATTTCCTGATAGGCACTCATGAATCCGATATCACAGAAAGGATAGCACAATTAACGATATCAGGTTGTAACCTGACCAGTGTTTAATTACGTTTGATTGTTTTCCAGTCTGCTCTACCTTTAGGAAACAATAGCACCTATCAGAAAATCAGGGTGGTGGCAAGAGAATGCTGTTTGTGCCAAAAGGTGTGACTCCTCTTTTCGTCTTAACTCGACATACAGAAGTCCTTCAGGAAATGCTGGGAATCATTGTAAAATAAATGTCATGCTGTTCTGTTTATAAGCACCCCAACAAACCATCAACTTTATGTACACTCAAAGTTATTTTTCTGTGGATAATGTGGTCATTCGTAATTACCAACATATTGCTTCCTACTTTTCACAATGGCATAATTAAGTTCCTCTGTGGAACAACATGCATGAACATGGATAGTGTTTTTAAAATATGCCAAATATGATCACTTTAGCCATTTCACTTAAATTCCTCAAGTCTTAAAACGAGGCAATCCAAACATCAATGTATCTTTCTCTCATTATATTGTAGACATCTCACTGCATTTTATTTTTATTGGAATAAGATGAATTTTCTTTTGTGTTGGCAAGATATTTATTTGGCTAATCAAGCATGAGGACAAATTATCCTGCAAAATATGCTTTTCTTTAAAAATGGTGCACTTTTACACAACTTTTTCTCTAAGAAAAGGGTCTTAAATATATTATCTCTATGATCTTCATTCATCCAAAATGCATTAAAATTTTATTACAAATATAAAAACCAAATTTTAAAACTTATGAAAATGTTCACACAGTGACAAAAATATATGTAAAGGGTCTTCACCAATGATTTGTAACAGAGATGTGAAAACAATCTTGATGTCCATTTAACAGGGGGCTGATTAAATAAATTAACGTACGCCCCACAATGGAATATGTAGTAATTTACAAAAGAATGAGGTAACTCTATTTAAACACTTATGGAAATATGTCTACCAATACATAGTAAAATGAAAAATAGTCACAGGACAGTAAGCGTATTATTATTCTATTTGTATGAAACAAATACATACACAGATACACACACACACACACATACATATTTACTAATTCGTATATTTTTAGATAGTATCTGGAAAGATCTATACCAAACCATTAAGAGTGGTTACCCCTAGAAAACAAGGGGTGGGGAAAAGCAGAGGAATTTGTATTTTATAATTCCTTATAGCTGATTTTTTTAAAGGAGCATATATTGCATTTATAATGAAAAATATTAAAGTGATAAGCCTTGGATAAAAAGATATTCATCTTATGCACATACTTCTTTTTCTAAAGTCATTTTTAAAATTTCCTCCAAAAGGTAAGGTTGTTTTACCTTCGATGTTGGCACTAACATATAAATATCTCTTTTATCTTTCTCCTTCCTTTTTAAGATCTTCATGAGACTTAGCAAAAAAATTCACAAATACCTACTGTAAGTCACTAGCAGGGAAAGGCCTGATATATAGCAAGCAACTCTGAAAGTGAAAAATGCACACAACAACTTTAAAAAGTCTACGAAATATAAAAATGAAAATCCTGTGCAATGCTGTGCACACTATCACAAGTGTTGATGAAAGAGCCTTCACTGATAACAGATACTGCTCTGTAAGTGGAAAACTGGAACATTTCCAAATAATATAAAAATATCTCCAAAAGATAAGTTATTCAAAGAAAGGAATAAAAAATCCCTGAGTAGGCCAAAGACAATAGACATACAGATACAATAACCTAAGGAAATAGATTATCCAGGACCAGAGAGTATTATTTAGCTAGTTGGTATACATGTATTCATATGCAGCCATGTATATATCTAAATATATATACATACACATATCATACATAGACACATCCACTAGATTTAGAGTCCATCACATGCACACATCACTAAACTAACACCGAAGTCCAGGAAGGGAAAGACTAATTTACAAAAATTAAGCACTTTCATGACAAAATTGTGTGGATTTAGGGATAGAACTTTCCATTCTCTCAGTTCTCATACTGAAGGATGTAGACTAGGCACTCAATAAATATTTGTTGGATTGATAGACCGTTGGGTGAACAGAAAAACAGTGTAGAGGCACGGATGAATTTATGAAGCTACAGCATGACTTCTTGTATCATGCTATGCTTTTGAAATATGCTATTCTAGGACCATAAATGGGCACAGCCTCCTCTAACTGGAAACAGACTAATCCAGCAGTAAAGTTTTTCTGAGTGTTACTCAGAGAGAATGGAAGTGCTGGCTTGTTATCTGTGCACATAAACTTCACTATTGTGGACTTTTTAGATCAAATAAAAATGATAAATGTTATACTCTGAAGCCCAACAAGACAAACTATCCATGTTAATGCATGTTTTATCACATAATCTATTTCAATTAAGAAAAGGCAGCTGACAAGTAAATGCTACATCAATGCCAATAACTAATGTTAAGGATTTGTAGACAAGTGGAAACTTTAGGCTTCGTAGGGATCTTTAGTGATGAACACTCATAATGAAAACAAAATAAAACACAACTTAGTTACTTGTCCTTTTCGTACTTTTAAAGACTTCTCAGTTTGGTAAAACATCCTGGAATTTTTTTTCATTTTTTGCTTCCTTCTCTAAAAGCAGTTTATGTTTTAGATAAACCTGTGAACATAAAAAGTTTTGCTTCAAATCACCCCTCCATAAAAAGATACCAACACATTATTATGCACTGAAGCAGTAAACATAAGAAAAATCCTTCAGAAACAGTATTTGTTTTTATGAAAAATTTGGGGACAAACAGAGAGAGAAAGGAGAGGTGAGAAGGTGGGGTTTTAAATAATACCATATGCTTAATCTAAAGCATAATTATAATCACAAGTTGGTTAAACATTTAGCAGAATGGGGATATGTTCAAAGGCCTCAGCAGTTCTCTCTACAGCAAACTCATTTAAATTAACTATAGAGTGAAGCAAGTATGCCAACATGTAAGAAATCTGAAAAGACGACTGAATGTTTGGGTCTCGAGAATTTCCCAGAAGCAGCCTATCCGTTTTGTCAGTTTATAAAGTTTGATAATCTTTGAGGTGACCCTGCACAAATTTCCGTGTGTGCATCTGAGACACACAGAGAAACACCAAGAAACAGAAAGGGTCAACATCAAAATCGCCTGTTGTCTACACTGACTTTAATTCGGTACATTACCAAATTATGCCCACAAAGGAACGATCGTCTTTAAATAAGTCTACAAAAATGTGGAAAAACAGTGTAGAGGCATGGAACTCGAGCAGAACAAGGTATGGACCTAGGTTTAATACAGATATGTATATACATACACATTCACACCCCTGCACGTATACACTTCGGAGTCTTCTCATTTAGTTTCATTAGTTCCTTCTTGGGCATTGAGATTTGTAGCAATTAGAGCATCTGGAGGAGGAGGGAACTATATGCTTGGGCCACAGATGAACAGGCGCATGTGGTGAGCCTCCATCTTCTGAAAGGTGGCCTTGCTTGAGCAGGTGGCACTTGAGTTGTTCATCCCAAGTCTCAGAAGAAGGCCTGGAGGGAGAGTCAGGGACAAAGACAGTCTAAGCAACGCTCAGGACACGCGTGCTCAGACAGTTCTGAGGATAACTGGTTCTAATTAAAGTACTGTCTTCCAAGAACCACGACGAGTCTATGCTATAGATGTTTATAGTCTATGAAAGTGACCGTTTTGTAAAAGCAGCAAAATCTGTATACGGAAAGGACAGGATACCATGTTGGGAATGCCCTGGAGCTAGAGGCTTTGTGGCCTGCAGAGCACACGGGGAAGAGGAGGCAGAAGGGTCCTCTCAGCGGTTGCAAGGTGCAGTCCTCTGACGCGTGTATCATCCTGTGTGGTCCTAACCCAGACCAGCGCTGTCACATGACGTCATCTGCATTCACCAGTGCATTCCTGTCCGTGATCGTTTTCTCTGTTTTTTACAAAGGCAATAGATAGGAAATACAAATAAACCTGGGGATTAAAAGAAAAAGATGAAAGCTAATTAAAAGAACAGGCTTTCAGTACTATAGATTTGTAACGTTTCTATTTTCAAATGTTCATTTTGCAAGCTATCTATTAATAACCATTATTTAGTAATACATGAAAAGAGAGAAGATACCTATGCTATGAAATGTACTTAGTTTCTCAAGATTCTCTTCTTTATTCTTTTTTTGTTTTTTAAACTCTCTCCTCACCTTTGAACAGAGTCTGTGACACCAGTTTTGATATGAATTTTTTTTAATCAAAATATCAAAACTTAAGTTTAAGTCTTCTTTATTAACCCTGGTTATATCTTTCACACTGATATTCATGCTTCGGTTTCAGGCCATATAACATGTTACTCAAGAAATAGGTGGTGGAGCAAATGTCAGCTTTGATTCCCAATTCTACCATTTGTGAGGTCCTAGTGACTAGCTTTAATTTCCTCAACCGTAAAATGCAGAAAATAGCATCTACTTCATAAAGCCTCACTTATTGTAAGAACTTATAAATGTCAGTTACTTTATAATTCTATCTATCCTGCACATGTGAATCACTTGCTAAACAGAACTTTACATATAAAATCAATTTATTTAGGAAAAAAAGATAAATCCTATCTATTACGTGGAACAATTATCCAAGCAGCTTTTAGCTATCAAGTTTGCTTTTAAATTCTCTAAAGCAATGGTTCTCAAAGTGTGGCCCATGGACATCAGCCTAAGCGTCACTTAACCTTTTAGAGGGCTTCCCCAGTGGCTTAGAGGTTACAGCATCCGCCTGGAATGCAAGAGACCCGGGTTCAATCCCCGGGTCCGCCTGGAATGCAAGAGACCCGGGTTCAATCCCCGGGTCGGGAAGATTCCCTGGAGAAGGAAAACGGCAATCCACTCCAGTACTAGAAATCCATCTATAGTGAATAAGAAACTAGGGCAAGGACAGATTAACTTGTGTTTTAACCAGCCTTCATGGTTCTTATAAAGCACTCCAAAGTGTCAGAATCACTGCTTGAAATGCATATTTTAATATATCTGTATGAATGAAACTATATTTATCACTGATACATTTTCTTACTTGTCAGTGCTCAATTTTATGTTGGGCATGTGTTCCTACACACATCAAACGTATCTTTTTGACCCAGGGAATCCTTTTATTAGAACTAACCAAACTGTACCAGAGCCTCTTTCCTTTGATGCTCTAAACCGAACTCAGAATTGGAAAATCTGGGTTCTTGTCCACTGGAATTTTTTGGCAAAATTCTAGGTACATTAATTTTTGTATTAAAAGAGGGTTAATAATGCTTTATAAGAAATATGAATGAGCGTATTCCTGGACTGAAAAAGTGCCACACAAATACACCCTATATGAAACACACCCCTCCGAATCTATAAATCATGTGCTGATGGCTTATCTAGAGCAAGCACGGGACAGGTATCTCCCCTGCTTACTAACTGACTCACTATTACATTTACACACGTGTTCCCTCTACGGCACCCAGAGAATTCTTATCTCAAATACATTAAGTGTTTCTTACCGATGACAACTGCTATGGCCCCTAGTGCTAATCCCAAGACCAGAATTAGAGGTGCAACGAACAATTTTCCAGCTGGAAAACAAAAGACAAACCATTTAGTCTTAAACTAAAACCAAAATACAAATTCAGCACCACTTTTAAATATCACAGTGTGTATCTTTAAGGAGTCGTTATAATTAAGGCAATATTTCTCTGGAAATGTATCAGATGTAGAACAATATGTACATTCAGTAACTTTACTCAAGTCCTGGGCACATGAGTCATCCATCTCATAAATTATTTACCTTATACAACCAAGAAAATTCTAAAGCTACTGACTCACTTTATTCCACCAGAACCATTCAGCTTTATGCTTTTCCTTTAGATCTCTTCCATTTTGATTTTTTTTTTAACATTCTGTAAGATTAAAAAGGGAGTGACATATCCTGAGCCGGCAAAAGAAAATCTAATTAGCTCACAAAATGGAGCGCTAGTAGTGCCCAAGCCCACATCTGAAAACGTGATTTATTTATTTCCTGGGTCCAAAGAAAACTAATAACGTGAACATCTAATATACTGAATGACAAATGGGATGTTTCAATACTGTTGTTAGAGAAAATTACCAGTAGACACACAACATACTGAAGGTCATTCAAATAAATCATTTTAGCAAACTTAAAAAGGAAGCACTTATAAGAAGGCTGAACACTGGTAAAGATGCCAGTGGCATCAACCAGCAGTTTTTCTTCTGAATGAATAACTGAGCAGTGATTACAATAAACTCTAGTTACAGCACAGAGTTCACAACCGGAATCCTGCTGGTGCTAAAAGACACGAGCACAAAAATAGAGGCTGATAGCTAATATCTTTACATTGTAATCTTTATCATTACATGGTAATCTTGATCTCTGAGCATGTGACGTAGCAACAGCTACAGAACCCAAACACAAGAGAAGAGGAAGGAACGGAGGGACTTTGCAGGAGAATCACATTGCTATTTAAGAATCAAGCAGCACCACCATTCTATAAATAAGGATGGTAATTTGGATTAACCAGCTACATTAGAAAACAGAAACATAATGCTGCCATTTGTTGGAAATATGTCAGAAAAATATTAACATTTTTTATTCTTAAGAAAGGGTCTCTGGAACCACAGAAAATATATAGATAGAAAATATGTTTTTTAGGAAATATATTTTTAATATCTAATTTTGAAAAAATTGCCATTCAGTTGACAAAATGTCTAACCATGAGGTTTACTTACATCTTTCACCATGATATAATTTATCAAGCAATACTAAATCCCATTGAACAATTATATTTTGTACACTCGTAAAGCTATGGTTGAGTTTAGAATATACTGACATGCATATTTTAAGTGAATCTGTTTTCTCCTGTACATGTAGCTCAGTGAGTGCTCATTCATATTTCTTTAAGTAATTATCAATTTTCATAAGTGATATTTTCATAAAAGTGATAAAATAAGACTGCAAAGTTATAGCACTATTGTTTTCAAACATCACAGGACTCAAAGAACCAGATATGTGCTCCCTTTCTCTCTGGGAAGCAATAAACTTAGTATAATCATGCAATCAATATTTATACATGTTTAAGTCTACTTTTAAAACTGTCTTGAGGACAGTTAAGCTCAGATTCTGTTATTCCTAGATTAATAATAATTCTTTTAAAATACTATTCTCAATAGCTGAAACAATATTCTATCATATCCATATATACTATCTTATTTAAACATTTTGGTACTTATTTTTTGTTCCCTTTTCTGCTATTTTAAATTATACTTGCAAGTATACATTGTCAGCCTAGATTTATTATATTTTAAAATGTCTATCACGTTACCATCAAATTTATTTGTAAAAGAACTGCACAAAATTTCCAATTCATTAAACAGAGTATGGAAATTCAGCACAGAGTATTAACCTGACAAAATATTTGCTAATCAACAATCCAAAGAAATATCATTTTATTTTAATTTACATTTCTCTGACTACTAATAATGCTGAATCTTTTAAAACATGTTTATTGGCTATCTTTATTTCTTCAATTCTGGTTCCAGACTTCTTTATGTTTTAAAAAAAAAATTGATATTTGTTTTTTGGGGGGCTTCATTTCTTTTGCATAAGCCATTTTTGTATATAAGCTACTTGCCAGCAAGAAATCAAAGACCTGTATTTTCTTCACCAATGTATGCCTTAATACTTTGAATATTTGTATGGAATAATATGAGAACTAAGCATTTTTCTGTCACTTTTATTCCCGATACAGTTCACTGAAAAATCTGCCTACTCCCTGAAAAAGTGAAAGTGAAAATATTAGTCACTCAGTCATGTCTGACTCTGCAAACCCATGGACTGTGGCCCGCCAGGCTCCTCTGTCCATGGGATTCTCCAGGCAAAGATACTAGAGTGGGTTGCCATGCCCTTCTCCAGGGGATCGTCCCGATCCAGGGACTGAACCTAGGTCCCCTGCATTGTGCGCAGATTCTTTACTGTTTGAGCTACCCAGGAAGCCATTCACTGAAAAATCTGCCTACTCCCTATTAGGGAGATACTTCCATGTTAGAGGACGCTAACTGTCCTGCAATCACTGTCCTGCCTTATTCTCTAGAGGCAGAACTGCTGATCTGTAGCTGGGCAGATGGGACATGAAATGAAGACCTTGTTTCTCATCCTCCAGGTGTGAGAGGAGGGCAGGCCCTTTTCCTGTCTCTATCCAAGGACATCTGCAGACTTCCCAAACTGTAGATCGGGGAAAGACAGAGGTCAGGAGGGCTTTGCTGTCACCCATCCACTCTCTTCCATGGCAGGGAGGAAGCAAGCTTGGGACTGACACAGTAACTCCTTGTCCTGCCTCTTGTAGGGATGAGATGTTTGAAACTGAACTGCTCTTTTATTTAAAAACACTGCTTTAAAATCATGTTATTCCATTTTGTAAAGTATAATGGGTAACATAGACTATTGTATTCTTCCCTGTTTGTCCGTAGGAGAAAAGTCCACATTTTCCTGCCATACTTGTGATGGTCTGACAGCTGTCTGAGATGGTCTGACAGCTGTCCTGAAGGTGGAAAAATATGTGTAGGAGAGAGAACTTATAAGGCCAGCTGCTCCCTGCTTTGTCAGATATACCCTGACACACATGAGTGCACACGTACACACACACGAAAATGGGCCCCAAAAGGAAACACAGGGATTTTAACAATTGTACTGTTATGTCTTCCATGAATAAACAGAGGCTGTATGTTAAGACCCATTGCTAGGTATCATCACTACAAAAATAAATGTGACAGTGTTCCCTTTTATCAAATCAGTTACAATAGGGTTTCAGAAGACAACTGACTTCACATTTCTGCGGTATATTCAATTATTTGTTTTTCGAACAAAATCCACTTGCTCATATAGGTAGTGTCCTGCTAACATACTTAAGTTTTTTTTTTTTTTTTCTTTTAAACACAAAAGGAGAGAAAATGTCTTCCTCCTATTTCCCGCTAAAGGCTCTGCTGGAATGCATGCCAGGTGCTGGGATTTATCATAGCTGTCGGATGACATTTCTAAGCTGTACCATCATCACTGCGTACTTCCTGAGGAAGAGTCCTGTAAATAGTGTTGGACACTCACCACAGACTGACCCTCGCACTAGTCTCCTTAGGTGAGGTCTCTCTGGGAGGTAGCGGTNCTTTTAAACACAAAAGGAGAGAAAATGTCTTCCTCCTATTTCCAGCTAAAGGCTCTGCTGGAATGCATGCCAGGTGCTGAGATTTATCATAGCTGTCGGATTACATTTCTAAGCTGTACCATCATCACTGCGTACTTCCTGAGGAAGATTCCTGTAAATAATGTTGGACACTCACCACAGACTGACCCTCGCACTAGTCTCCTTAGGTGAGGTCTCTCTGGGAGGTAGCGGTATTTGCATCCAAATATACTGAGGTTTGAGGTGTGGTCTCCAAAGAAACGGAGCTGGCGGTATCTCTCCCCACATCGATAACAAAAATTAGTGTTACACTGGGAACAGGTCATATGGTCACAGCCTTCAGTTCTCTGGATATGGATCTGTAACAGAGAAAGAGAGAAAGAAGAACAAGGTTGCTAAATGTTTAACAGAGGATGCATGGAACAAAAGACACACGTTTCACCAAAATAAAAGCCTTAGATAGCATTCCTGAAGCTGTGCGTCTGCTTATGATCACATCTTTAAGGACATCTTTATATCAAACCCTTTGGATGTGTAAAGCTCATTAACATTTCGGATGCTAAAGCCGTTGGCCTATTTTGACTAATATAAACAAACACATCCTGAAGAAAATCCACTTATCTTTCTAAACATACATCTCACTCAATGACTGGCAATTTAAAATGCTTTGAAGGTATATTTTGTCGATGCTATGATAAGCAAAAATGAGGTGGCCTGGGAAATAAGAAGAGACAGAGAGGATTCTTTAAAAGAAAGGATTGCATACAGTTTTTTAAGGGACAGAAATTTCTCTGTGTAAGGGAATGACAATAGGTAGAAAGTGAAAGTGAAAGTCGCTCAGTTATGTCTGACTCTTTGCCACCCCGTGGACTATTCAGTCCATGGAATTTTCCAGGTCAGAATACTGGAGTGGGTAGACTTTCCCTTCTCCAGGAGATCTTCCCAACCCAGGGACTGAACCCAGTTGGGCGGATTCTTTACCAGCTGAGCCACCAGGAAAGCCCCAGTAGGTATAAGTGTATTTGCAATACCACTTTAGTTCCCAGCTCTCATGTTAGTTGTAAATGCTATACAGCACTGTGTATACAATGTTACCTGCACAAGTGTTGTCGTTGTCAGGAAACTATAGAAGTTGTTGTTGTCAAATTACAGGTAAATACTGAGGTTACTTCTTATCTCCCAGGCTACAATTTAGATGATACTACTTACTTATATTACTTACGAGAATAAAAATGTGATAATATACATACAGGGACTAACCCATTTTGGAGGCACATACTGAGTCAGATCAGTACAATTTTGGTTCCGTTTATCCCTCCCCCTTCACTCACCTAAAACTGTGAGGAACCAAATACCTGGGCAGTGTAACTGACATTCCCTGATTGCCAGGTGACCTCCTTTATCACTTCTTTATATGGATGATTCTTAGACTGATGCTAGACTAGAGAGTACCTTCCTGGACAGGCAAGGACTAGCTATGGTCAAGGGCATATAGGCATCAGTGGTCAAAGGTAACTACCAATCATTATTTGGTCAATAGAAGCCAAAGTTGCTTTTCCTGCTATTGGCCACCTCATCTTTCTCAACTGTATTGATTTTTTTTCCCTTTTACCTGACAGTCCCTTGAGAGTGGACCCAGGTTTTGTGGAGCCTGAAGGTTATCTAATTAGAGGGGATCAGAGGGTGCAGTGGTAAAGAGTTCGCCTGTCAATGCAGGAACCCCATCCTGGGTCATGAAGATCTCTAGGAGAAGGAAATGGCAACCCACTCCAGTATTCTAGCCTGGAAAATGCCATGGACAGAGGAGACGGGTGGGCTACAGTCCATGGAGTTGCAAAGAGTTGTAGATGACTGAGCACACACACTTAAAGGAGAAGCATGCAAATTACGAACCAGATGCCTACAAAGGGTCCCATGCAGGTGAGGCTCTCTGCAGCCTAAGCTCTGCAGCTTCCTGGGAACTTCTCCCCTGATGGCCCCGTAGGGCCTGTTTCTATGAATAAGCCTGACGAACAACTGCTGTGGCTGCATCCACTTANGAATTACGAACTGGATGCCTACAAAGGGTCCCATGCAGGTGAGGCTCTCTGCAGCCTAAGCTCTGCAGCTTCCTGGGAACTTCTCCCCTGATGGCCCCGTAGGGCCTGTTTCTATGAATAAGCCTGACGAACAACTGCTGTGGCTGCATCCACTTAGCAGAGCAGATGGCATTTAGGAATGATGTAGGGCAAGGCCCTATTTAACCCGTGAATTATTTCTCATCCTTTAAACCATCAGGAGAAAGCATGTTCAGAGACAACTGCTAAGCATCCAAAATAAAGGTTACTTCTTCATATCCTCCACCTTTGGACTGTATGTTGTACTTGATCTTAATATGGAGATAATAAATCTTAACAGATTTCCAGCCACATACCACAGTGTTGTATGTGACCTATAAAGGGAGAAGGACTAATATTTGCTTGGAGCCTATTATATACCAAACTTTGTACATACATAGCATCTTTACCCTCATGACCAACCATAAGACTGGCATGTTTATTCATAACCAGAGCTCAGAAAAGTACTCTACTTGAATGAATGGAGAAAGGATTTTGATTCATGTCTATTTCGTTATTATGCTAACATGAAAGTCAAAGTGTTCGTTGCTCATTGTGTTCGACTCTGTGACCCCATGGACTGTAGCCCGTCAGGCTCCTCTGTCCATGGACTTCTCCAGGCAAGAATACTAGAGTGGGTTGCCATGCCTTCTCCAGGGGATTCTTTGCAACCCAGGGATTGAACCCAGGTCTCTTGCATTGCAGGCAGGGTTTTTACCATTTAAGCTACCCAGGAACGTAAGCACCCTCTTATCATCAACTTAAAGATACAACCAGAGGGTCAATCATATCCTTTGCTGACAGAGTCATCCTGTCTGCTTCCTGCACGAGGCATGTCTGAGTCTTTCTGCTTGGCTTCGTTGCTCTCCAGACGAATCCACATTCTTCCTTTAAAATAATATTCAAACTTTTTCCAACAGGAAACTTGTTCTAATAAATTAAACTTGTCGCTGACAGTTCATTTGCCTCAAAATTTCATATTCAATTTTCACTGTTGTTTTACATCTGTTTGTAATACATTTTATTGTGTTCTAAAATCTTTATGTGGTATATTCATTATTCACTTAAATACTGAAGACTGTAATTTCTAGCCTATTTTAAGCCTTTCCTTATTTCAAAAACAACACTCAAAACATAGCAGGCTACTAAAGTACTGTTAGCCCAATAATATGTCTACACAGGAAGTGATAAAATTCTAAGCTCTGATAATACTCTATAGGAACCCTGTATGTTGCAGGGTTATATGGTTCTATAGAGTAATTTGAATATTTTACACACATAACAGCAATGACTTAATCATGAAAAATGGTTTCAGAACTTCTGTCAGGTACATAGTGAATTCTTTAATACTACTGCAAATATATCTTGATTATATATGAACATTTTATAACTTCAGGCTAAAAGAGAAATGAACTGACATAATGCAAGTTAACTTGTAACAAGAGACATGACTTTTCACATTTGCTAATAAGCAAGTTATAATTTTGAACTTCTAACACCCAGAGGATGATAAATTTCATGTGCTAAATGAGTTCCCTGAATATATCTTTAAAGGTCACTCTTTTCAAAACATCAAAGCTTTTAAAAGTCGGTTTAAAGAGGGATGGTATGGGAAGGGAGGAGGGAGGGGGGTTCAGGATGGGGAACACGTGTGTGCCTGTGGTGGATTCATGTTGATGTATGGCAAAACCAGTACAATATTGTAAAGTAATTAACCTCCAATTAAAATAAATTTATATTAAAAAATAATAAAGTAAATTAAGAAAAAAAAGGTCACTTTTTCTGAGAAAGCAAATTGATATTTTTTCTTTGACTTCCTTATCCCTTGGAATGAAGGCTTGCCATTAAAATTTTCAATAAACCTTTAAACTATGCTATAAATAAATAAATAAATAACATTTATGTAAAGTCCATTTTATTTCTCAGTGAAGCTTTAAAAATATCCTTATTATAGCTTCAAAACATTCATCAGTTTATCTCTGCTAAAAAACAAACTAATTGCCCAAGTGTAATTCAGCATCAAAATTCTGTATTTAATTAAGAGATGGAGACAGAGTTAAGACAGTTGAGATATTTCTAATCCACTAGATTAAACTGACTGCCCATAAGCCACACACGTCATTTGATTTGTTTCCACGGACAGGGTTTCTTCTCTCCATCTATATCAAATAAAGATGGCTGATACATAAAGAGCTGAATATTTGAACACTACAGGTTGCTTATATATCTCTATATTTACAAGTCACAAGATAAAATGTTCAGGATATGCCAGATACTTCTTTAAGATGAGTTCGATATTAAGTCCACATAGTAGCGGTAGATTGAAATGACAGTATGGACCACCTTTGAGCCTATGACATTCTTTACAGGACATACGAACACCTGCAACAAGAGGTTAATCAATGTATCTACTCCCCTGGTCAAGCCGTTTACATTTAGTTTAATAAAATGCCCACAAACTATCTTAAATTCTAGTTCTATTGAGCTAGAATTCAGCTGTTTATTTTCATACAGATTCTGCTTAATTCTAAGGTGGAAAAATAACAATAAATGTACTGCTAAATATCCAACCCATTTTATAACTAAATCAGTACACATCTGCCTACAAGTCTTTATCTCCACTTTCACCAACAATTGAAGATTTATTTTATCCTTTCAGTGGGAAATGATAACTAAATTAACTGTTATTTATTACTGTTCCCAGTGAGACTTAGTCTATGTATAAAATGATTTTAATATATGCATTTGCCTCAGCGGCTTTGATATTGGGAGGGATGAATTAGAAGCAATAATTATGAGAGGTTTTGGAGATCCGATGACTAACTCTTAGTTCCTTACTTATCTCACTGTACTAACTCTCCACTGCTACTGCTGCTGCTGCTGCTGCTGCTGGGTCACTTCAGTCGTGTCTGACTCTGTGCGACCCCACAGACGGCAGCCCACCAAGCTCCCCCGTCCCTGGGATTCTCCAGGCAAGAACACTGGAGTGGGTTGCCATTTCCTTCTCCAATGCAGGAAAGTGAAAAGTGAAAGTGAAGCCCGACTTGCTCAGGTAAGTCCGACTCTCAGTGACCCCATGGGCTGCAGCCCACCAGGCTCCTCCGTCCATGGGATTTTCCAGGCAAGAGTACTGGAGTTGGGTGTCATTGCCTTCTCCGTAACTCTCCACAACACAGGGATTTTTTTTTTTTTTAATAGTTTTATCTTTGGCCGTGCTGGGTCTTCACTGCTGTGTGGGCTTTTCCTTTGTTGTGGTGCGTGGGGGCTACTCTCTAGGTGCAGCGTGCGGCTTCTCACTGCAGCAGCTTCTCTTGTTGGGGAGAAGGGCAAGGGCTCCAGGGCACAGGCTTCCTAGCTGCAGCACATGGGCTCAGTAATTGCAGCTCTCGGGCTCCAGAGCACAGGATCAATAGATGTGGCACACGGACTTAGCTGTTTCGTGGCATGTGGGATCTCCCTGGACCAGGGATGGAACCCACGTCTCCTGAATTGGCAGGCAGATTCTCTAACATTGAGCCACCAAAGACACCCCAACGCAGGGATACTTTAAGAGCAAACATATATGCAAAGCCTTCAAAGACCTGATTAAAAACATGTACCTAGAATTACTTGCCCAATTGTGAAATAAACAATAATAAGGGCAAAAATGAAACAATGTTAGAGATGCTAAGACTCCTCTGTGCCTTTTCTGGGGCCATGACTTAAGGAAGCAGTTCACCAAGTGAATGTGCAAGTCAAGAAGGACACTGTTACCACATACACAAAAGGTGTAAGAAATCTCAGCGAACGCATTCCAAAGCCATCAGGCCAATTTAGAACAGGAAGTCAGCCGGTTTCAAGAATGTCTTCAAAAAATAACAGTGGAATATACAACAAGCAATACAGTTTATAAGGAACTAAATATTAAATAACATGATAAATAAAGTGGGTATTTCTATTCCCAATAAGGAAGGAAGAAAAACAATAAGGACTTTCAGGAAAGGCAAAACAAAATAAAGGGCATGTAAGGTTCAAATGAGGCATAAGAAACTAGAGCATGACTCAGTGACAGAGGGCACAAAGATGCAAGGCGCATGCTTCCTGGAAGCTGGGATTCCACAGACAGGGAAATGTAATCCTCGTTCCATAATTATATGTTCTTGATATGTGAACACTCAACTAGTTTTCAAATATTAGAATCGTTCTTTAGGGAAAAAAGTAGTAAACGTTAGAATAGACTGTGGAGGTTATTAAATTTGACAATATAAAAACAAAGTCACGGCTTACAGAAAATGGGAAACAAGGAAGTAGTAAGAACTGTAGGAAGACTAGATCCTCACCTATGCCTAAACTGTTAGACACTGGACAGAAGTCTCTCTACAGTATTTAAAGGTGAAGGATCATCAAAAGAACTAAAATAGTAACTATCAAAAACTGGACTAGAAAGACAGGGAAAGGGTAGCTAAGCAGCGGGAATCCTGTAGTGTCAACTGTGGTAGCCTCTATTTTGGTAAACTATTCTGTAAAAGATAAAAGATGTTGATTTCAAAATCATTTGGTGTCTCCTGCTGTGTTAGTTTTTAAAAGCCACACTCTAACTTCAACTGTCCTCTAATGTGATGTACTCAGGCCCCCTGATGGAAGAGCTGACTCACTGGAAAAGACCCTGATGCTGGGAAAGACTGAAGGCAGGAGGAGAAGGGGCCGACAGAGGATGAGATGGCTGGATGGCATCACTGACTCAATGGACATGAGTTTGAGTGAACTCCAGGAGCTGGTGATGGACAGGTAGGCCTGGCGTGCTGCAGTCCCTGGGGTCGCAAAGAGTCGGACATGACTGAGTGACTGAACTGAACTGAATGTACTGGTTTTCTTTCTTATAGAGAATTTCATATATAATTCAGTCTTATGATTGATTTATGATGACACATTCTTTGAAGAAGAGTGAGAAGACTGTCCAGTTCTTATTCCTCAGAGTAGAACTGTACTACAAATTGGCCTCTAAGTTTCTTCTTTCTTCTTGACCATATTTCCCTTGATCCCATAACCCATGTCCTCAGAAATTTCCAGATGTCTGTTTTCCCCTCCTTCTCATTCATCTTTACCCCTTCCCTTCCATGGCTGTGCACCACTTAGCCTGATAATAGTTCACAAGTCTCCCCATCCTAATAAATCCTTCCTTTAATTCCGCATGACCTTCTAGCCAATGATTACCCTCACCCTTCCATTTTAACTAAGCTTCTTAAAAGAATAATCTATTCTCACTGCTTTTCCTACTCATTTCTTAATTCTTCCACAGTTGACTGCAATCCCATGTTACTGAAACAATCCAGATCAACTGTGTTTCTCCAGGAAATATTCACTCATTAATTCAATAAACATTTATTTGCTCACTGATAAAAGCCAACATGGCTTCTGCCCTTAAGGAGCTTTTCGTCTAATGTATTGATGGTGCTGCTGTTGTTCAGTCACCCAGTCATCCCCAGCTCTTTTCGACCCCATGGACTGCAGCATGACAGGCCTTCCTGTCCCTCACTATCTCCTAAAGTTTGCCCAAGTTCATGTTCACTGGTGATGCCATCCAGCCATCTCATCCTCTGATGCCCTCTTCTCCTGCCCTCAACATTTCCCAGCATCAGGGACTTTTTCAATGAGTCAGCTGTTCACATCAGGTGACCGAAATATTGGAGTCTCAGCTTCAGCATCAGTCCTTCCAATGAATATTCAAGGTGGATTTCCTTTAGGATTGACTGGTTTGATCTTTGTGCTGCCCAAGGGACTCTCAGGAGTCGTCTCCAGTATTAGTTCGAAGGCATCAATTCTTTGGCACTCTGCCTTCTTTACGGTCCAACTGATGGACGTGATAAATTGTACAAATAAACAGATACTCATAAGCTATGATAAATGCTATGAAGGAGAAGGCATGAACAGAGTACTTAACAGAAGGAGCTTGATCTGATCTAAGGGTCAGGAGAGGCTTGTCTGAGGAAGTGTCAGTTGATTTGAGAAAGGAAGAACATGTTAAGTTCACCAGTTAAGAAGACTCAGAGGCAGGGAGACCATTCCCAGAACAGTATATTCAGGGCACTGTATCCATGAAACGATACATGAAGTGAGATGATTAGATAACATCACCGCCTCAATGGACATGAATTTGAACAAACTTCGGAAGATAGTGAAGGACAGAGAAGCTTGGCATGCTGCAATCCATGGAGTCGCAAAGAGTTGGACACAATTGAGCAACTGAACAACAACAACATCATCCATAAAATGAGAAGCAACCTGTACGAGCCCTATCACAGTATTTCTCAGTCTCTATTTTCAACCTCTTAGTTGCATGTATCTCTCTGCTCAAACTCTCTACTCTCCCGGTTGATAAGATCTGAAAGGGTCCATATCACATACATCTTGACTGTTACTTTATTAGAGGGAATTCCACAGATCCTGTCACACAGCGTGTTCTCAATATGCCTTATTTATTAAAAGAACAAGTGAGTATGATCCATACCCTCTAATTGCCAAATCCAATGAATACATTTTTAATTTTTATTATTGTATTTCTCAGTGTCATTTAATCAGTTGGTCACTACTTCCCTCTGACCTTTGATATACTTTTGCTTCAATGGCCCCTTTTTTTCCAGATGCTCCTATCTCTCTTAGGTTCCTAGTTTTTCACTTATCTCTTAATTCCATCCATGAATCACCACTTTGCATACACCCTTTACTTAGTCTCTTCCATACTCAAATGGCCTCAACTTCCCTCCACTGGATTTCATTTTTAAATTCCCACTGCAGACCTCGCTCCTGAGCTGCAGAGTCATATAGCAACTATTTGGGGGTCATATAAACCTGTATGCCTTTCAGCCATCTCAAAGTCAAATACACAAAACCAAACTCATAATCACTGCAAGGTTCCCTAGCCCAGCAACAACAAAAGTAACTCTATCTCCATTGCTTTATCTCAGTTTATGATATCTGGGTACCATGATCCACATGGTAAAGAATTTGCCTGCGATGCAGGAGACCCGGGTTCAATCTCTCGGTCAGGAAGGTCCTCTGGAGAAGGGAATGGCAACCCACTCCAGTATTCTTGCCTGGAAAATCCCATGGACAGAGGGGCCTGGCAGGCTACCGTCTATGGGGTCGCTGAGTCGGACATGACTGAGCAGCTAACACTTGCACTTTTTATGGTATCATCACCATCCATTTAGATACGTAAGCTAAATATCTAGTTATCACCCTCTTCTCACTTCCAGCTATCTATCAAGATCAGACAGCTCAGCCCCAGGATATTTATCGAGCCCTTCTCCTCTCCTCCAGCCTTTGACCATTACCTTAGCTCATACAATCATCATTTCCTTCTAGAGGTCTACAACTACCTTCATATGATCAACAGCAACCAACCTAAAATATTGATATAAATTGGATACCACACCATTCCCTTGTTTACAACTTTCAGTCTGGAGGATGAAATCCAAATTTCTTAACATTGCATGCAAGGCCCAGGCTTCTGTTTGTATCTGTTACCCCCCACCTTTCACCACTTCCTTCTGTGAACCTTACTCTAAAGGAACCACAAAATACTTGTGGCTCCACAACACTCATTTCCTGGCTCTGTGTCCTGTGCTTTAAGTGTTATACTCTCACCCCTGGATACCTTTCATTAGGTCAAAATCCACCAAGGAATTCTCAATAATGTAGCTCTCTCTGGTTTCCCCAAGATGAATGGAGATACCCCCTTTACCATGAACTCATCTATAATACTCTATGCAAAGCCCCACTGAAGTGCAAGTGTTTTGTCATCTTCCCGCGTAACCTCTGTGTGTTCCCTTATGTGGGTTTCATGAGAAAAACGACCGTGTTGTACAGAGCCCGTAATGGAGTCTCAGTAAAAGTGCATGTAAGGAGTAAAGTAAAATGATATTCATTCATTCATCAACTGTCCATTCAGTCCTGAACAGTGCCCAGCATTGCTTTTAAATGTTTAAGGTATCTCAAGGATAAAAACAGATCAAAACCCCTGCTCTCAAGATGCAAAATATATCCACTATTTTAAATAGTGATAGCACTATGGTGCTATGGAGAAAAAAAACACAAAGCCTATAAAGGGAATAAGGTAGGAGAAAGTGATTACTGAGAAGCTGAATTTTGTTCGAAGACATGAAGGGAGAGAGCTGAGTGTGTAGGTATCTGGGAAATGCAAAAGGAAGAGTAGGTATGGAGACTCTGAGAAGGGAGCATGCCTGGTGCTTCTGAAGCACAGCAAGGAGGGCAGGGTGGCTGGAGGAGTGGGAAGGAAGTGGAAAATGAGGTCAGAGGGACAATGGGGTGGACGTGTGAGCAGAGTGTGATGTGTCATATAGTCACCGTAAAGACTAGCTTTTGCTCTGTGTGAGAAGGGAGACATGGAGGATTTTGAGCAGGGAGTATGTAAACTTCCTTATGTTTAAACAGTCTCCTTCTGGCTGCTGGGTTAAGACACTGTGAAGAGTAAGAAACCATCAGGAGGCTGTGGCAAAAGTCTTCGAGAAAAAAAGATGTTGATATCCTGAACCAGATTAGTGACAGTGGGGGTGCTGAGATATAATCAAATGATGAATATATTTTGATGGTATGATCTACAGAAGTTGATGACTGATGGTACGTGGGGTGTGAGAGAATGAGGTCAGATTCTTGACTTGAGCAGCTAGAAGGCTGGTGCTGCCATTCACTGAGATGAAGAGACTATAAGGAGGTCCATCTTGGGGACAGCAGAGGGATCCATTTTGGAGAAGTCTATGAAGGCAAGCAAGTGAAGGTGCTGCTCATGCCCTTGGATGCGGATCTTTCCTCATAGCTCTCCGAACTATTTGCCTACTGACTGCTGCTACCAGCAAAACGTGTACCCTGTCTGGAATTCTAAGTTGAGTTTACTGCAGAAATAAAAAGCAATTTTTAAAGCTGGAAACGAAATGAAAAGGAAAGGAAATGAACCATCACAGAAAGCTTTAAATCCTTTAGAAAAACTGGCCCCGTTGGTATCCACACAGAAAATGGGCAGATTTTTACCCCACTCCTCCGTGCCCACACAGCTCACTAGAAATCCTCTCACAGGCCCACATCTCATCAGAGGCTCTCCACATGGACTCTCAGCCCCTTGGAGATGGTTCAGAATTTCTTTGGTAAAGGGATGTTTGGCAGTCCCAAAGGTGGCTGATGCTGGCATTTTGGGTTGTTCTTCAATGTTTCAGACATTTTGCTCAGAAGAGGATTAGGTTCCATCCATATTATTTTCTAATACACTAGACTATAAGAGAGTCTATTTATAAATATATGAACAGAGAACCTAACTTCATCTTACATATAAACACAAAATATTGTTTGTATGGTTTTAATAGATACCTTTCTAATTACTATATTACTACAGAATAAACTGAGAAAGATTGCTTGACTTAGACTCTAACTCCATTTTATATATGTTTCAAAGATTTGTGTGGTTTTAATGTATCCTGAATTTTCTAGCAATATAATCACATGTATTCATATGTATATACGCATACATTTATAAGCATACCTACACACATATAAATATACTATATTGTCTTCAAATAAAAGGATAGGTATTGATAATATTTAAGCTTCCCTTCATGGTTTCTTAAATCCAAACCTGTGAACCCATTTTAAATGAGTTCAAAAATCTGATTGCTGCTTCTTGGCTTTTAATGCCAAGGTACCCGAACATTTACATGTTGAAATATTTACTTATTGTTATTCTATTTTAGAAGAATAACAACAGGTGAATATAGAATGTTTGATATTCCATATTATTTTGTTTATATATATTTACTTATTATTCTATATTTTTTAAAAATGGGGATTCCCTCGTAGCTCAGTCAGGAAAGAACCTGCCTGCAATTCAGGAGACCTGGGTTTGATTCCTGGGTCAGGAAGATACCCTGGAGAAGGAAATGGCAACCCACTCCAGTATTCTTGCCTGAAGAATCCCATGGACGGAGGAGCCTGGTGGGCTATAATCCATGGGGTCGCAAGAGTCAGATATGACTTAGCAACTAAACCATCGCATATTAAAATTAGGACAATATACTGATTTTAATGAAATGCTGTATGTACTAACATTATACATTTAATCTTGGGCAGCTAATCAATATCAAAGTTATTAGTCATAAAAAATGGGTCATGGATGCATTATAGTTTATATCCTAGAAAATATCTGCCACCAAACAATCAGGCTCTTCTCACAACTAATGTCTAGATTTTGGCACTTCAAGAAAACAGTAGCAGTGATAACTACTCCATCAAACGTAGTGATATCAAGCAATCTGGAGGGTTAAAATGGGTGATCAGTGGTCAAGGAAAAGCTACTTTATCCTCTATAACAGGCACTATCTAAAAGCAGTCAGCAGCCTCTGAACATACTTTTGCAGTGGCACGTGAAGTGCCAGAGAACTGCAGGATTATCTAAAAAATCCAACATTAATATTCTAAATTATTTCCTTAGCAACCATAAGCTACACAGCTGTAGCTCAGATATAAGAACTCATAAACAGAGATTTGTGCTAATTTGATATGAACAGGAGGAAATTAATCATTTCCGTGAATCAATACATTTTTTTCTCAGAGCAGTCTTTTATAGGATTTAAGAGAATAAAATATCTGAAGGGAAATATCTTGACAAGTAAATTCCTTTAATTTCAAATTCATAATAAATTATGGATGAATATAATTGACTTTTCTCTGCCTGCCTTTTGGCCCAGTTACTTAGCCTCTCAGAAGCTGTTTCTGTATCTTTCTCACAACTTTCTTTAGAAATCTAAATGAGACAATAAATGTAACTCACACACTATTGAACCTATCACTTTATTATTAGTGTTGCTATTGTTCCATCACTAACTCCCATTCAACTCTTTCCAACTCCATGAATTACAGCACGTCAGGCTTTCCTGTCCTTCACTGTCTCCTGGAGTTTGCTCAAACTCATGTTCACTGAGTCAATGATGCCATCCAACCATCACATCCTCTGCCACCCCCCTTCTCCTCCTGTGAAACATCTTAGCTTCATCAAAAAGCACTTAATAATTGAGATCTGGATNAACTCCATGAATTACAGCACGTCAGGCTTTCCTGTCCTTCACTGTCTCCTGGAGTTTGCTCAAACTCATGTTCACTGAGTCAATGATGCCATCCAACCATCACATCCTCTGCCACCCCCCTTCTCCTCCTGTGAAACATCTTAGCTTCATCAAAAAGCACTTAATAATTGAGATCTGGATGGCACACTGGAACTTAGCATCTTAGTATCACATGTGAGGATTTGATGAGATAACTAATAAAACTGTATAATGGCAATGGACAGTAACATGTAATTAATATCAATAAATGTAGATAGTATTGCTATGATTATTGCTATGCAAACACCACAAAGAAAGACAGAGCACTATATACAAATGCATTTTATGAATAAAATAAAATGGCATATTAGAACTCAGCACTCCCTGTTTATGTCCTGGGATTTCTTTAAAAAAAAAGAGAGAGAAGTGTCCTGCCTCCTACAAATAGGAAATAAGTTGACATTGAAATAACAAACAAGAGAAGACTCTACACATGGACATCAAAAGATGGCCAACATCAAAATCAGACAGATTATATTCTTTGCAGCCACAGANATTTTGTCTTTTTGCATTTCTTTTCCATGGGGATGGTCTTGATCCCTGTCTCCTGTACAGTGTCATGAATCTCAAAACAATCTGTATTCAAAACAAATCATAAATATGATGTAATCTGACACAAATTTCATGGAATCTGAATCTCACCAGAAAGCGGGTTTTCTGCTCCACATGGAATGCATGTAGACTCGTTCCATGGTTCTTTGGCCCCTTCCCCTTCCAATCAAAAGGTAATTCCTTTTAAAACTTCACCTTTTTAGCTATTATTTCAAAAGAAAACCAGCATGTATGTTTTCTCTTAACTGTTTATATTTGCTAAAACTGTGGGGACCCGTCAGTGCAGTCAGTAAATTCCTTACAGCTGGGTGCTTTTCCTTTCAATGAATCAGAGTCCATTTAATGTTAGATTGAAGGATTACAGTATGTTTTTATGTACTAGCTCAACTCATTCAGAATATCCCTAACATGGAATGTTGCAGTATTCTTCACTGAGAACACATTCTGCGAGGCAGGCCAACTGGCAACTGTTTCACAGCTTTTCAGAGAAATATAAAGTATTATGAACAACGTGTCAAGTAGAATGACTTAAACGGGGCTCCCGAACTCCTGCTGGCCTTTATTTAGTTTGAAATGGAGCAGTAGCTCTGAATAAACTGAAAAAGCAGGAGGAAGGGGGAAAGGCCTCATTCTCTCATTGTTCTTCAACGGGTGAAAAATAAGTGTACAGAGCAATCGATGCAGCAATCTCAAAGTCTTAAAACCAAAGGGATAACTGTAGATGGATTTGCCTTCTACAGACAAAGGAAGCTTTTAAACTCAGACATCCATAGATATCACTTTTAACAGGGCCAGGCCATGCAAGCTGTTTCAAAATTTTCTTCCAGTTACTAAGAACACAACATGATATATTAGGCAATGCTTTACTGACTATTAATATACATATAAACTAGTATATGACATTGGTGTAGTCAATCTGTGCATATATATATATATTTTCATCTATATATTTCATCTATAAGCTTCAGAATATACTTATACTACTTCAAGTTGGGTTCACATGATTAACTTTTTAAATTTTTCTGATAATTCAAATTTCCTTTACCTTGGTGGTAAGTTCTCCTGAAAGAAATAGCAAAAATTATTCTTGAAAGAAAATTTGGCCCATTTTACACTGAACTGACTGAACTGAGACATGATTTTCAAAAATAAATTTGGCAAAAAATGAAAACCACACATGGTGGAGTATACATATACATATATACACATATAATTTTCTGCAGTGAGCTCTAGAAAGAGAAAAACTTCAACAGATCCCTGCCTGGTAAGCACCAAATCCAAAGTTTTCTGGCTGGATTTATGTGCTGATTTCTCTATAGGAGAAATTCCTTTCCCTGGCTGTCTGCACAGTTGACATTCAACATCTAGGTCTCTGCTCACATGCCTGCTAACTCTTGATTATTTGTATGATCATCAAAAGAAAATTGAAAAATGGGTTCCATAAAGACCTGAGCTTTAGTTTCTCCCTCACCAGTCTAAAAAAGGAAATGCCCAGTTTAACGTAATCCTAAAGTGATAAGCAATGGCAGAAGGAAACAAACAAAGGCTTACAAGGTTTCACACCTACCTAACTGAGAAGTGATTATAGTACAGTTTGCTCATGTAGACTAGAAATAATACTTTATAAACTTTTCATATGAGTTTTTTTCCTATATATAAATTTCCATTTTTAAACGGAAAATAAGGATTTTGAAGTTTAAGACCCATCCTCAAAATTTAAGGAGTCTACATGTAGACTTAAATTTAAATTTTGAAATATAATGTGAACAAAAATATACACTATATATTTTTTCTATATAAAATCTTCATTTTAGCTATATAATTACTCTTCTAAAATGAAACAGCAAGTATTCTTTTTCTCCACGCCTGCATTAGGAAAGTTACACATAGAATCACTTCAACACTGTAAATATCATTGTTCAATGACCCCCTTGCTCCTAAAGGTGGTCTCACCTTGCACTTTGGACACTTCTGGGCATTCCGCTGCCCATGCTCAATTTCGCTGGCCCAGTGACGCAACAGTTTGTCTCCTTTTTTGTACTCCTTGCAGTTAACACCTTCATGCCAAGGAGAGTGGCACTTAAAACACCAGACGAATTGGCAAGTGGGGCACTGGATCTGTGTAAGGAAAAGTAATGTTAAGTACTAGTGGATATATTTAAAGTGTCTAAGAAGATAAGAATGGTGATGCTTGGAGAAATTAGCTGAAAGGCTACAATTGGTCCAAATTTAAAATACCTCCCCGTGGATAAAACCAAAACCACAGTTAAGGTATGACTATTCTTATATTAAAGGAGGAAAGAATGGTTTTGGCCTGGATGATCTGGCTGTCTGTAGACCACAGTAGAATTAAACACTTGGGATGTTTTGGAAATCAATTTGGCCTTAAGAAAAGCCCTCAAATTGAAGCACAGAGATAAAACCTAAAGGTCAAAATGCCCCGAATCCCCACTCAGGCTACCACTCTGGAACTTGCCTGGCCCTTGAACCGGTTTCCCAGGCATTTCCATTGCTCTTGGCCTCATTCACTTTTATAAAATCAAAGCCCCGCCCACCACAAGATGTTTCATCAAATAAAAAACATGCCAGCAAATGAACCACTACACCAGCATTTGCTATGATAATGGATATCCCTGGTTTGCTATTCATATAAGGGAGATTAATTATAAAAATAACACAAAGGATCTTATTAGAAAACTGTATGGATGGTGGTCTTGTGGCCTGTACCTAGGAAACTATCAGAAGATGTCTTTGTATGGTCACTATGCAGAGGTGTATAGAATGCATGTGTATGTTTTAGAAATATCTGTCTTCCTTTGGACAAGAAAGACATTTTATCTGACTTCCTGCATTCTGAATAACAATGGAGTATCCCACTCTCAAACCATATTTCTGGTCCTCACTCTAGAAACATATGGGCATAACTTGACTTTTCTATCTGTTTGACTAAAGTGATTAATAAAATGTGTCACTATAAACAATGATAAGTGACTATTCTCCTCTGTGCTCCTGCTTCTTACTTCACTCGGCATGAGTGAATTTACTGACTATACTTTGAAGATGAGTTAGCAAGTCTTTTGGTAAACTGTACACAAGGCCACTACTTTCTTTTTTTGAAAACAGTGGTTCCAATCTATTGGCTAACTGAATGGCTGCTGCTGCTGCTAAGTCGCTTCAGTCGTGTCCGACTCTTCGCGACCCCATGGACTGCAGCCTACCAGGCTCCTCTGTCCGTGGGATTTTCCAGGCAAGAGTACTGGAGTGCGGTGCCATTGCCTTCTCCGAACTGAATGGNACAAGGCCACTACTTTCTTTTTTTGAAAACAGTGGTTCCAATCTATTGGCTAACTGAATGGCTGCTGCTGCTGCTAAGTCGCTTCAGTCGTGTCCGACTCTTCGCGACCCCATGGACTGCAGCCTACCAGGCTCCTCTGTCCGTGGGATTTTCCAGGCAAGAGTACTGGAGTGCGGTGCCATTGCCTTCTCCGAACTGAATGGCAATTACAGTCAACTCTTCTGTTATAACTCTAACCACTGCAGTACGCGCCTATGTCAAGAACAGAGAATGTTCTTGCTGTGCAAATATGAGTAACAAAAAGACTTTTGCTTTTAACTTGATGGCAAAAGAAAACAGCATTTCGTCATCAATTTTTAAAAATCTTCATGTATATTGATTAAAATGCTGTTATATGACAATGTTTATACTGTTGCATTGCATGCATTATTTATTTTTATCAACAAACTAATGCTCCAAAGTCAGTATGAATAACATGTTTACAGACGAGGAAACTAATGCTCACAGAGATTAAATAACTTGCCCAGAGAAACATAGCAAGTAAAATTGGGATTGCAAGGCCAGCATTCTTTCCATTGTGTTAAAACACTTCCTCATACTAAACTGCATTCTTACTTTGATGATTCAAAAGTAAAATGTCAAGGTCAAAGAAAGTCATGTGGTTAATCTAATCAGTAAATTAGAATTCTATAACACTAAAAATATAAGGTTAACTTTGAAAATCTCTTTCAAGATTTTACTCAGATAGATTAGGAAATCTCTTGTGTTTTTTAAAAAGATGATTTTTTTTAGTCATTTAAAATAACCATTTTTGCCTTTTCTGATCATTAAAGTTAATTTATTTTTAAAGTAAGAAGAATGAGTCAAAGTAGGTAAACTCCAGGTAATAATGTAAAATGATCACTGAAAACAATGAAGAACACATGTAAATATCATATGGGGCCTACATGAATATAATTTTTTAATATAATCAATGAAATGGGGAAGTAAGAAAGATTCACTTTACCTCTTGCTTCTGCCACTATGACAGAAGGCTTGAATTTTTAATTCAGTTCTCTTCTATTAGACATTATACACAATTCTAAATTAACTCTACCATTGTTAAATTTAAAAAAACCTCATTGGTTTTTAATGTCAGTCTTAGATTATATTTATGAAATGAACAGCCAAAGAATAACTGTAACATGTGCCTTGAAACTGGGATTAACTCAGAGGATGTCAGACACTATAATGGCTCAAGGATCTTTGTGACTGATGCTGAACTATCTTATCTACAGATGTCTAATGAAGACAATTAGAAATATGTGGCTCTTCTAAGGTACCAGAATGATAAGGAATTAGGTATTTGGTGTCCACCCCAGGATTCTGGCTTCCAACATCACATAATAAACAACTAAGTTTCACTGCAGATCCTACAGCCAGTCCTCACCGACAACACAGACTTGGCAGGAAACTGTGAAAGGAGTTCTGCACCAAGTTCTCAAGTGAAGATAAATAACTTAAATTCAGATCGGCCTGCTTACTGTCTCTCACTGAAATCAGGAAAATAACCATTGCCTTACTTTGGATTCCCTCATAGCTCAGTTGGCAAAGACTCTGCCTACAACGCAGGAGACTCTAGTTCGATCCCTGGGTTGGGAAGATCCCCTGGAGAAGGGAAAGGCTGCCTCCAGTATTGTGGCCTGGAGAATTCCATGGACTAGAGTCCACAGGGTCATAAAGAGTTGGACACGACTGAGCGACTTTCACTTCACTTTGGATTAAAATAATACAAAGGCTAACAGGCAATCCCAACCACCTTGTTATTCAAAGACTGCACCTAAATTGTTTAAAGACTGACGTTTTGATTTGACAATGACTTACTTATTCACTCCAACCTTCAGTGCAGTTCAGTCGCTCAGTCGTGTCTGACTCTTTGTGCATGAATCACAGCATACCAGGCCTCCTTGTCCATCACCAACTCCCGGAGTTCACTCAAACTCATGTCCATCGAGTCGCTGATGCCATCCAGCCATCTCATCCTCTGTTGTCCCCTCCTCCTCCTGCCCTCAATCCCTCCCTGCAGCAGGGTCTTCCTTAACCATACTCAAAGTTGGACTCATACGAAACACCCGTAGACATTAACACTGTATCTTCTTCCATAGGAAATGCCATCCCATAATCACAGACTTCCCACATGGAGTGCCTGCCTTCTGACTAATCATATTCACACACAGGTTGCTGTGCTGTATCCATGCTACTCAGAGTGCAGTCCAGCATCACTTGGGAGCTTGTTGCCGACAAAAATTCATGTCCCACCCCAGGCCTACTAAACCACGGCCTGTGGTTTCACAAGGTCCCCACACTAAAGTTTGAGAACAGCTCTGGAGGACATGACCCCATTGCAGTGGCCACACCTGATCACACCAGGAATGAGTCCCTAAGCTAAAAGCAGGGGTCTGCTTGATGGCAAACAACCTATGAGGCTGCTGGCAGAAGCTTTGTGCAGAGCATGCTCCTTGGTGAACAGAGATTAGCGAAGACAGATTTTTTTTTCTTGAGGAGCAAAACAGGGATACATACACAAGCACTCTATCTTTGCTATATAGGCAAAGACAGATAAAAGCTGAGTGACCACAGCACAGATCACTGGAGAAGGGAACAACAGACGTTCACTTCTAGTAACACAACTGAGGGGCTTTCATGTTCCCAGAGCTAGGGTCCAGTTTTCCATGAGGCCCACATGGGTGGCAGCTGGGACTGCTTTCTTGCCCTTCCTATTTCCCTGCAGCCTTATACTAAAATACATTACATGATGGAGCTTAAGAGCCCTGCTTCTCGTAAAACTGGAAAAAGTCCAGTGAACACAATCTATTGAAACCTTTTCTAGATTAAATGCTACTTGCTTCAGGATGTCTTCCCTATTTCTCCCAACCAGTTTGGGTATCTTGTAGAATTTGTATTAGACATGTAGCTATCTAATCTTCCTAACAGGCTGCAAGTTCACAGAGGGCAAAGGCTGGCTTCTCATTCATTCTGTATTTCCTGAGTTAAGTAACACAGAACTTCTGGCACATGGTAGGCACTTGAGTAAGTTCTTTGTAAAATGAATGATTTTGCACAGAGCAAGTACTGCAGATTGGCTGACATCACATGAATTCCAAGAAAAACCAACATGTCTAATTTACAACTGGTGGCTGAGATGGTATTATTGCGTCTTAGATTACCAGATGATGGTTACTAAATATTATATCCACATGACATTTTACAAGACATCATGATTAATGTGTAACTCGTCTACAACAGGCAAGGCTACAAGAGTTTCAAAAATAAAGTTATCAGAGATAGGAATCTTCATTAACTTGTTCCATAACCCACGAAACATAAAAGAACCTTATACTGCATCTTTTATTTTTGAATTTCCTTAGCTTTTCTAGAATCCTGGGCTAAAATGACACTCTGAGGACAAATTAAACCAACCCACTTGTCGTAAGCAAACTGTATTTTCTCTCAACAGTTCGTCATGCCAATAAAGAAATAATCCACAAAATAAATACAAAATTAAAAACCAAAGAACATCCTTGAAAAGTTTTTTCATGAAATACTACACAGTCCTATGTACATAATTATTTTAAGTAAACAAAATCTTTACTTATCAAACTCAAAATATTAGACAACATCCATGTATAAGTGTAGCATGACCAATATGAATTAACTTGGTTTTCCAAGAAGAATTTGCTTTATTATTAAAAGAGACATAACAGACTCGGGTTCGATCCCTGGGCTGGGAAGATTCCCTGGAGGAGGCTATAGCAACTAACTCCAGTATCCTTGCCTGGAAAAATCCTACAGAGGAGCCTGATGGGCTACGGTCCTAAGGTCGCAAAGAATCAGACACAGCTGAAGTGACGTAGCATGCACGTACACACATTCACTTCAATACTAACTTTTCTTTTTAACTGAGAGGCAAGCTTTTCTAGGACAGTTTCTATTCCCCACAATAAAGGGGAATAGGGATTCTGTCCTTTGAAGACAGCCCTTCCTCCTTTCTTTGAGAATCAGTGTTCTATACTAATCCATCTTGCCTGGAAACATCTTTAAGCATTTAGACTCTTCCTCTAAACCTAGAAAGCAAGAACCAGTGGAGTATGTGAGTCTATGAGGACCCATCTCTTCACAGATGAATAGGAGGTCCTGGAAGATTCGGCTCCAATTTATAGAAACCCCAACTCCCTAGCCACGGCAGGATGACATCATCCAGCTTTCAAAAGGACACCCTACTCGGAAGACAACACAGAAGACTAACCTCTCACAGAGACACCAGCGGAAGCAGCAAGAGGGCCATCTAAGTACAGAGTGTACATGAGAAAATGCGAGTTTTCTCCGTGACCAACAGGTGAAGCAGGAGAAAGAGATCTCAGCCTGAAGGTAGCAATGAGTCTTCCAAAACGGAAGGAAGCCTTCAGGGTCTGAACGGTCACTCGGTAGGCATTTTGTAGAGAGGATTTATGCACATGTAGGTTAATGCACGGGATTCCGTTACAGCCAAGGGCCCCCATCTCTGGGATCTAATGTCTGATGATCTGAGGTGGAGCTACACAGGGAGGCTCAGATGGTTAAGAATTTCCTGCAGGGCAGGCAACGTGGGTTTGATCCCTGGACGGGGAAGATTCCATGGAGAAGGGAATGGCCACCCGCTCCAGTATTCTTGCCTGGAGAATTCCATGGACAGAGGAGACTCGTGGGCTGCAGTCCATGGGGTCACAAAGAATCAGACATGACTGAACAACTAACACTTTTACACTTTCACACACACAGACTAATGCGTGAGGTTCCCTTATAGCAAAGGCGACCAGCCTCTGGGATCTAAATCCTGATGACTTCAGGTGGAGTTGCAAATAAGTGTAATGCCCTTGAAACATCCACCCCCCACCCCGGTCCACGGAAAAATTGTCTTCTACGAAATCAGTCCCTGGTGCCAAAAAGGTTGAGGACCACTGCCTTACAGTGCTGAATGGGTAAATATGGCAAGGTAGGAATACAGAGTAAGGTAGGTGAGAAATGCACGGTCCTAACGTCTTACAGAACTTTTTACAAGAAACACCAGACTTGGCTTGCTTTTACCCACTATCTAGCAGGTCATCAAAAAGAAATGATTCTTCACGTGCCTCTTGTGCTAAAGACCCAAGGGATGATATGATACAGTGAAAAAACAAACAGTTCTCAGTCCTATGGTAGGTCAATTCACAGGAGCCATGAGCCTCTAATATTAAAATCATTGTAGTTTTTTTTTTTCTTTTTTAAGGTTAGATGTAGGCTAAAATTTCAAATGAATTTCAATATTTGGCTTTTGTTGTTAGAAGTTTCACGCACAAGGAAAGGCTCTGTAAAATATTATGGCTGATTTATGCATCAAGAAAGGAAACAAAGAATGATTTCAGCAAAGCACCTCATTAGAAACCAGAGGTACAAATGCATTCTAATAAAATCATTAGGCCTTGCGTCATAATTAGGCATGACACATTTTCTTCAGTGGACACATATATAACACCCTCTGTTTACGATGGCCCTCCTGTTTTAAAAAATGTAGTTGACTTACAATATTGTATTAATTTCAGGTGTACAGCAAAGTGATTCAGTTACATGTATAAATCTGTTCTTAAGGGGTTTCCCAGGTGGTGCTAGTGGTAAAGAACCCACCTGCCAACGTAAGAGACATTGGAGAGACGCGTTTGATCCCTGGGTTGGGAAGATCCCCTGGAGGAGGGCACGGCAACCCACTCCAGTATTCACACCTGGAGAATCCCACGGATGGAGGAGCCTTGTGGGCTACTGTCCACTGGGTTGCAAAGCCTCGGACACAACTGAAGTGACTGAGCACACACGCATTCTTCTTCAGATTCTTTTAGCATTTAGGTTATTACAGAATATTAAGTAGAGTTCCCTATGCTATACAGTAGGCCCTTGTTAATTACCAACTTTATATATAGTAGTGTGTCTATACCAGCTTCCCTGGCGGCTCAGACAGTAAAGCGTCTGCCTGCCATGCGACCCAGGTTCGATCCCTGGATCGAGAAGATCCCCTGGAGAAGGAAATAGCAACCCACTCCAGTATTTCTGCCTGGAAAATCCCATGGATGGAGGAGCCTGGTGGGTTGCAGTCCATGGGGTCACTAAGAGTCGGACACGATTGAGCGACTTCACTTTCACTTTCATGCATTGGAGAAGGAAATGGCAACCCACTCCAGTATTTTTGCCTGGAGAATCCCATGGTCAGAGAAGCTTGATAGGCTACAGTCCATGGGGTCATAAAGAGTTGGACACAACTAAGCGACTTCACTCACTCAGTGTGTCTATGTTACTCCCAACCTCCTAACTGATTCCTCCCCACAAATGGCTTCTTCAAACCAGAATCAAGAATTCCACCTGTCTCCCTCACAAATCTATGCTAGCAACAATCACTTAAGAAACTACACTTGTTTTCTCTCAGCTCCTGACATTCATGATGCATTACTGCCAAGAGAATTCAGTGTGTGTCATGAGCTAAACTGATCTTGCCAGGCTGATGCGCAAGCTGACTCTCAATTTGTAAACACTGTCAACTGAAAGTGATGGTGTCGAGGGAAAACTGAGGAGCAGAGCAGCACGCTCACTGCACTTCCACGGGAAAGCTGTACGCGTTTTTATAGATGGAAAAGAAAAAATTCTCAAATCGTCTTTCCTAGAAGGAAGCTTAAGNGCAAGCTGACTCTCAATTTGTAAACACTGTCAACTGAAAGTGATGGTGTCGAGGGAAAACTGAGGAGCAGAGCAGCACGCTCACTGCACTTCCACGGGAAAGCTGTACGCGTTTTTATAGATGGAAAAGAAAAAATTCTCAAATCGTCTTTCCTAGAAGGAAGCTTAAGCACATTTTATTGACTTTTTAATCTATGTATATATAAGTGAAAATTGTTTATTAGACGTATGACTGAAGAGGTGCAAGTGCATTTGAAAAAAGACTGGCAGGTCCCTAGAAGCAGAAGTAGTAGGAAGTCACTGCCACTCCTAGGGCCAAAGAGACAAGGGATGAATTTTCTGGAGCGTGAAGGCAGTGGCACCCCACTATAGTACTCCTGCCTGGAAAATCCCATGGATGGAGGAGCCTGGTAGGCTGCAGTCCATGGGGTCACTAAGAGTCGGACACAACTGAGCGACTTCACTTTCACTTTTCACTTTGATGCATTGGAGAAGGACATGGTAACTCACTCCAGGATTCTTGCCTGGAAAANCTCTCCTTCCCTGCCAAAGCCAACCCTTGGCTGAACCCAAACAGGAATTGAGATGCTAAGGAAGCGTGGAGAAGCAGTCCAAAAGACGCCAAAGAGGCATCTTTCTGGAGTATAGGACAGGTCATTGGAGACTGAATAACAGACACAGGAAAAAAGTAAGTTGGGTAGTACCAGAATTCCAGCCCTTCACTTGAGCACATTTTAACGTCTATTAGTTAGGAGCAACAGACCCATTGACTTGATTACAATTCTTAAAGACCTTAGAAAAGTTCTCTCTCACATGAAGAAATAATGTATTTGTGCTGTTTTATAAACTGCGACTTCTCACCAGAGGATTTATAGTTACAAGAGGGAAAGTAACGCACAAGACATAAGGTAAGCACACAGACGGAGTTTCCCCAGGATGTTTTATTGGCTTTTTTCAACTTATGATGAGTCAAAGCACCATTCTGTGAATTATCAAGGTTCAGCTTAATATCTGTGGGAAGAAGAGTGGGGATGACTGTGAGTTTTGCCTCAAGGAAACCATAAAAAGGGTTATTTCCAACATGTTCCCTTGCTGACTTATGCANGACGGAGTTTCCCCAGGATGTTTTATTGGCTTTTTTCAACTTATGATGAGTCAAAGCACCATTCTGTGAATTATCAAGGTTCAGCTTAATATCTGTGGGAAGAAGAGTGGGGATGACTGTGAGTTTTGCCTCAAGGAAACCATAAAAAGGGTTATTTCCAACATGTTCCCTTGCTGACTTATGCATGTTCTTCAACATACTCCAAATAATGTGAAAAGGGGGATCATTTCTTGGTCTACACTTGGAAATAAGATGGAAACCCAGAATTGCCTGTACCTCAGTAAAACTCCTAGGAGTAAAACAAGTATATTTAAATTATTTGCAATCCTCTACTCTTTCCCATGAGAAACTAACTTTTCCTACCTCCCAAACACATAGTTTTCATCTCTGTGAATTCAGTGACCTCCTCTTCCCAAATATTAATGATTTCCATCCGATCACTCCTAGCATTAGATCCAAGCTTCCTGGACATCTCTTTGATGCTCCAAAGGTTCTTTAAACTCAAAGAACTTAAAGTCTGTTTCACCCCCCTTTCACTCTGACCATCCATCAGTCAATCTTTCATTCCACCTCTATTCTTTTTGACTCCTCCATCGCGTCCCTAATAATCCGGGTTGTTCTGCTGACTTTTCCTGGCAATGATAATAAGCATACTAATTCTAGCATGTGTTGAGCACTTAGGCTGTATCAGACATGGTGCTACGCACTTTATACGTGTGATCTTAATCCTTATTACACTCTTATGACAGGTATTATTTCTACCACCAGTAAAGGATGCAGAAGCTGTTCTTAGGGTTACAGAGCTAGCATATGGCAGGCTGAGAATTTAAATCTGGTTTGAAGCCTGCGTTCTGACCCACCTTTTCCAGCATAGCAAATTCAACATTTCAAGGTTTAGCTTAATGCATCTGCCCTTTAATGAAGCTTTCCCAACCTCTCCTGCCCCTTCTTCTCCTATGCGCTCAGCATTTTCCACCCACATTTATTACAGTACACATTATTATTTATGCACGGGCCCATTGATTAGTTCCCTCATGAAATGTATTTTGAGGCAATACTCTATTAGACAGAGTGCTTGACCCAGGTTATCAGCAGTAAGCAAGTCTGGACCGGGTCTCCTAGAGACCAGTGGGAGAGACTTTAAGCAAATAACCACACAAATACACCATAAAGTCCCAGATGATAATTGCTATGGAGAAAAGCTTCAGGTGCTGGTGATGTGCCTGTCACCAGGCGTCACCTGAGCACCGTTACAGCCCAGCCATTTTTATTTTCTCCAAGCTAACTAGTTCTCTGTATTAACATGCATTTGGAGCCGCATTAATGAATTATAGAAACTGTTTAGGTTGGAAATTAGATTTCTAAATGGCAAGTGAAATCAATCTCATAGAAGTGGAATGGTAAAACTTCTGGGCCTCATGAGCTTCAGGGGTGAGAAGACAAATGTTAGGAATGAGAAAGACTGGATTTGTCCACAGGCAAGGTTGTTTCAACGTAAGTTTCTCAATTCAGGAATGTGCTTGTTCTATTTCATATAATAAGAATTTTGTGGAGTTTGGAACATAATGAAAAGCTCTATTTACTGAACTGTTGCCAAAAGATGTTGAGTGAGGGCCTGGAGAGATAAGTTGGCCCTTAAGAATTCTTGCTCCTGCTTGTTGATATAGTCTGTTTATCCTTTTTCCATCTGCAGAGTACAAAAAACTTAAAAAACCGATTTAAATGGAATATTCAAATATGATATAACATGTGTGATATACTAAAAGTATATGCGTGCATACTCAATCGTGTCTGACTCTTTGTGACCCCATAGACTACAGCCCGCCAGCCTCCTCTATCCATGGAATTTTCCAGGCAAGAATGCTGGAGTGGGTTGCCATTTCCTACTCCAAGCGATCTTCCCAACCCAGGGATCAAACCCGTCTCCTGCAATGGCAGGCGGATTCTTTACCACTGAGCCATCTGGGAATCCACTAAAAGTATTTCCTGGCATAAAATAGCTATAATATTTTGAAGCAATTTTAACCTTAGATGTTAAGTGCCTCTGAACTGACAGCAGAAACCACAATCAGTCCTCAAAGAATGACATCTTGGATCAGGATATTATTAATATGACTTGACTCAGAAAGCATATTGAAATGTCTATTCTAAGGGTTTCATCAATATATACAAAACACAATATAGACTCTAAGGAATATTACGAAGAGATTTTACATTGCCCAAACATCTTAGATATTAGCAGTAAACTTTTCTCTGTTTCTGTTGCCTCATGACTCAATTTATTGCATTCAAGTACTTGAATTCATGGCTTCCCTGGTGGCTCAGATGGTAAAGCGTCTGCCTGCAGTGCAGGAGACCCGAGTTCAATCCCTGGGTTGGGAAGATCCCCTGGAGAAGGAAATGGCAACCCACTCCAGTACTCTTGCCTGGAAAATTCCATGGACTGAGGAGCCTGGTAGGCTACCAAGCATGGGGTCGCAAAGAGTCGGACACGACTGAGCAACTTCACTTCACTCTTAAAATTATGACAAATTATACCAATTTGGATTCTGTTATTGGGAAAACTGAATTAAAAAAAACACAGTCAACCTAACAAATAACCATTGGTTAATCCCCCAAAATGGGATCAGCTTAGGGTTCCATACTGTAATCATGAATGTCACAGTTCCTTTGCTAGAGTATCCATGTCTGTGTTCCCTTTACTTATAAGATCCAGACAGGTATGGGCATGTACATCAGGTAGTTAATGCTAATGTGAGAACTTGGAGTTTAATGATGAAAATGCTATGTGAACACTGTGGGTGGTGCTGGTTTAGTCACTAACTCATGTCTGACTCTTGAGACCTCACGGACTGTAGCCCCGCAGCCTCTTCTATCCATGGGATTTCCCAGGCAAGAATTCTGGAGTGGGTTGCCATTTCCTTTTCCATATAAAACACTGTACTAAGGAGTAAAAATATCACTGCTTCAGAAATTATTTGAATTACCCCTAAAACTCTGTAGAGAACAGAACAGGGAGATTATTTACCACTTCTGTTATACACCAGCTCTTTTATAAAAGTAATTAAGGAAAACAATGATAACCATCCCCCAAATCTGTACTAGTTTTATTTTTCTTAAGTTGCTTAATAAAATAAATATAAAAAATATAAAATATAAAAAAATAAGTTTCACTTTGAGATTTTCATCTCTTACCTATTACCAAGACTTTTAACTGCTTCCTGATCAACATTTAGTTTGTATTTATTTCTGCTTCATTTATTGCCAAGGTTCCCAGTTCTGCTGCCTATTAGAGCCACTTGGTGAGGTTCAAAAATTTGGAAGATAGTTGTTAGGGAGGGTTTAGGGACTGAGAACTGGTGTCTGAAAGCTCCCCAGAGATTCCAATGTACAGCCAGGGCAATGAAGCAAGGGTGGCTCCTGCTGTTGTTGCTGTGTTTCGCTGCCTTCAGTCTTGCCTTCTTCTGGTATCTTCCATATGCTGCCAGAATGACCTTTCTGTAACACCAGCAGACTGAAGTTCAAGCCTGAGTTACAGGGTGAAAGACTCAACATGATCTGCTCTTAAATACCTGACCGGCTGCCTGTTCTTAACGTTATTCTCTTTCCACTAGTTCTACCAAGCACTTGCTTTCAGCAAGCCTGCCTCAGCCTCTGGGCCTGGCACTTACTCCTCCCTCGCTCTGAAATGATCCCCCCTGTGTATCTGCCTGGAGACCTGCATCTTCTCCAGGAACCTTTCCTGACATGCCAGCCCCCTTTTCTGTCAGCGTTCTCAAAGCACAAGTCTGCTGGGTTTCACGTTTCTGTTTTATGACTACTCATATTATTTTCTTAAGTTTTCATTGCGTTAGTTTATACTGCACAGCAAAGTGACTCAGCTAGACGTATACATGCATCCCCTCCTTTTTTGGGTTTCCTTCCCATTTAGGTCATCACAGGGCACTGAACAGACTTCTTTGTGCTACACAGCAGGCTCACAGAAGTTACCCATTTTGTACACAGTATCAGCAGCGCACATATGCTGATCCCAGTCTCCCAATGCATCCCATCCCCGCCTTTGCCCCTTGTGACTACTCACACAGCACTATCATTTTAGAACATACGCCTCTCTCACCTTCGCTAGACATCTTTTGAGCAAGGACTATGTCACGTTTGCCACTGAATCCCTTAAACTTAGCACACTGCCCAGGATATACTGGCATTTTGCATTTGCTGAATAAATGAATAAATAGCATATTATGCTGTTTTACTTATTACAGATAGATTCACATTGGGTCCACTGGAAAAAATCTCAGACAGTAAAGCATCTGCCTGCAATGCAGGAGACCTGGGATTTGATCCCTGGGTCGGGAAGATGCCCCTGGAGAAGAGAATGGCAACCCACCCCAGTATTCTTGCCTAGAAAATTCCATGGATGGAGGAGCCTAGCAGGCTCCAGTCCATGGGGTCACAAAGAGTCGGACATGACTGAGCAACTAACACACATTTATTTAATATTTAGTTAACAGCAGTGATAATTACTTTAAAAACTAGTCTTTTAATTTGGCTATGAGTAAATTTTAAACAGGTTAAAGCCACAGGAGAACTTTAATTAAATCCTCACGAGTACTCTCCTATTAGCAGCATCCCCAAACCACACATTTTCAGAATTACAGCCGTTGCATACTCACCTTGGACTCCGATAAGGGAAGGAAGCCCATTTAATGCCTACCACAAGTTGGCCTAACTTGGCTGCTCTTATTATGTGACATCTAACCCACAACTCTGGTGAACATGCTTACTTTGTATTTGCTTTCTGATCTGGAAGGGGTGGGAATGTGTCCTTTTTTCTTGAAGGTTGTAAAGTGCTTGCACTGAGGACATGGCTTCGTGCTGGCATCAATACGGCCAAGTTCCAAGAAGTACTTGTATTTGATGGAGTCTTCATGGGTCAGGTTATAGACAACCATTGTTTCTTCCAGGAATTCAAAGCACTCAGTGATAGGGCATTTGATTTCCACTTGGCCAAGCTGTACCTGTGTGAAAGGACAAATAGGAGAGAAAAAAAAGGGACTGGTTATCACATTTCTCTTCTTTTTTCATATGGTAATGCTTATTTCATAATTATAGCAAGGGATTATCTGTCACTTTTCATGACTCCATAGCATAATAAGTGATAAATCACTTTGGTACCCATGTCAGGTGATACCAGATAATTACGATCTAATGTTCCCAAAATGACTGATAGGGTATTTAAGCATTCTCTATCATTAAATATAATGACTATCAAATATGAGAACTGGAATGGGCCTGCATCACAGGCTCACCTGGGAAGCAAATTATCATTCAATCCTCTGCAACCTGCAGGATGAGACAGCATTCAGACAATGAGCCAAATAAAAGAACAGCTTGGATGAAAAGGTGTTTCAGATTTTTCAACCTTACTACAAAGTTCCTGCCAGGCTCCTCTGTCCACAGGATTTCTCAGGCAAGAATCCTGGAGTGGGTTGCCATTTCCTTCTCCAGGGATACTGATTCCAGACCCAGGGATCAAACCCAGGTCTCCTGCATTGCAGGCAGATTCTTCATCATCTGAGCCACCAGGGAAGCTCAAATTTTTCTTACCATAGCCTTACTCAGCACTAGACTTAGGGCACATTTAACTTTATGACAACCAAAATAAAATAGGATTTTACTTATATATGCAACATCCAATAGTCTAAAAATTATTGCTAAAAAGAAAAAACCCTTTCCCCTGACTTTCCCATGTAAACATATAACTGTTCCCATGTCATGAGAATCATACCAACAAGTAAGAAAATTAAACCAATCCTAAAACTGTAAAAAAAATCCCTCTGAGATCTGGCTGCTTCTGAAGTAATTTATAAAATGAACTCCTTCAAAGAACTACAGAGTTAGATTAGGAGAGGGGAGAGGGAATGTACTGGAATGACACATTTACTATTTATTTGATAGAGAACTCAAGAAATGGCTAGCATTAAAAGTTACAGTATAAGATTCAAGTACAAAGCATGGACACAATTAAGTTTCAAAGGATTAAAAAAAAATAAACTACTTTTTAAGGATGACTTGGACCTGTTTTCCATAAATAGTAACAAAAACCCTTTACAGTCCTGGCATCATAGTCTCTTTTTGCCCATCTTAGGGTAGCAAAGGGAGGCAGTGAAAGCTCTAAATGGAAAACAACCCCAAACCATTTCTTTCTCACTTGGTGAACTTGACATTTTGAGAAGGTGAAACTCATTGACCTTAATGAGAAAAGCCCACTATTAAGATGGAGAGAGGAATGTGAAAAAGTCACCTGATCTGGGGAAAGAAAACATCTATAATGAGCAATTAACAAAGACCCTAAGTTCACAGTGACTTTGAACTTTGCTGTTTATCTCGAGGAAAGGTAGGTAAGAAGCTACACTCTATAGGGTGCCTGGGAACGACATATTTAATACCGGTAAAGAACATAAGCCAGACTGATAATCCAAAAAATCTAACTTTGGATAAGCCATCTTATTAGTACTGACCTGTTGAAATGTAAGTTACCATATCATCTTATGCTACTATTGTGCAAAGATGGTCCAGAGATGCTTTTCAAGTATTAGCCCAAAGCATTTTTTTCTACTTTTTTGATGAGTCTGCTTATAGTTACAATCAGATCTCATTATTATCCTTGTTAGTTATTACAACCCAAATTATGTTTTATATTAAATTATTTTCAGCTATGGCTGAAGTCAGAGGCTGTGCAGATAAACTGGGATCCGAACAAGAGGGTAGAGTATGAAGCCACCTTAGGAGTCTGAAGTAGACACCTACGAAAATTGAAAACTTCTGTTTTCTGCATGTGAAAAGACGATTTCTTTTCATTCTGCACAGAAGAGTTCACTTGGTACATCTCAAGTGACTCCTGCTTACTGGGGAGCCGCATACTTGGGGGAGGAAGAGCTGGAATATTTTACTCCCAGGTCAATGTTTAACCTCCCCTCCCCTGCCTCTAAATTTATTTAAGTAAATAAATAGTAACAATGGAAGCAGTAATTTCACAGCCACCCAGGTAGTCAGATCTTAAAGAACGTAGTACAGGGACCAGACAATCCAAGCAGCTCAAGGGAGTGGGTCATCTTGTTCCTCTGTCAGCAGAAGGAGTTCATATCACACTGGGACACCTACTGTCTGATGTCCAAACAAAGCCTTGTATTCTTCATGCTTCTCAAATATCTGCCTGCAAGTCTACTCCATTCCCAAAGAACCGTTTCCTTTTGCTTCGCATCCTCTGCATTTTGTCTACTTCATACCTTCTCTTCTCTCTGAAAGCTCCAAAATCTCTACCCTGCTACACTGAGCCAAATGATCTCATATTTTATTAAACAGAAGCAATATGATAATGTCCCATTACCTCCCACTACCAACTCTCCAATGCCTGTCCTCATCTTTTCTGTCTTCCCGTTTTTTGGTATTCTTCCCTTTTTATTAGCTTTTATGTTTTTCTTAATTTTAAATTGGCATATAGTTGATTTGGGCTTCCCAGGTGGCACAATGGTAAGGAATCCACCTGATAAGGCGATGGCACCCCACTCCAGCACTCTTGCCTGGAAAATCCCATGGATGGAGGAACCTGGTGGGCTGCAGTCCATGGGGTCGCTAAGAGTCAGACATGACTGAGCGACTTCACTTTCACTTTTCACTTTCATGCATTGGAGAAGGAAATGGCAACCCACTCTAGTGTTCTTGCCTGGAGAATCCCAGGGACGGGGGAGCCTGGTGGGCTACCGTCTATGGGGTCGCACAGAGTCGGACACGACTGAAGTGACTTAGCAGCAACAGCATACATACATCTATTCTTTTCCAGATTATTTTCCCATGTAGGTTATTACAGTATTGAGTAGAATTTACTGTGCTATACAGTAGGCACTTGCTGACCATTGATTTTATATATAGTAGTGTGTATATGTTAATCCCAACCCCCTATTTTATTTGTCTTCCCTCCTTTTATAGCACAGAGCCTGAATCTACTTCCAGACTGCATGAGTCTCTCAAAGTGTTGTTGAGAATTCAAGTTTCCTGGCCCACCCGAGGCCTATAAAATTTGAATTATTGCTGGTAAGGTAATAATTGGAGCAATTACTTATACAAGCATTATTCATACTTCTTCATACTAACATCCCCTTTTTCATAATAAAACACTACTCATGACCTAGGCAATCTCTGGCCTGTACATGTCTATTTTTTCAGAATTATTTCCTCAAAAGATCACTAAAAAATAATAATCATGATTGAGTAAAGTACATTCATTTATCTATTCAACAAGGTACATAATTCATCAATTCAAAGATGCATTTTTTCAACATTTTAATATTTCAAAAGTCAAGACTATCTTACAATTGATAGTATTTAACATCATGCCATAGTTTAATTAGTATCATTTTAATTTTCTTAGAGACACATAATATAACACTGCATCCTACAACTGTATCACATCTTAGATTTCAACTAAAAGTGGTTTTTACAGGTTTGGCTGGTTATGATAGATTCTGGGGAAATGAGAAGACAAAGAGAGAAAGAGATACAGGGCTTCTGTTGGAGGAAACACATGATAAATGTAAATGGATCAGGTAGACTGGAATCCGTCTACCTATGAAGGAACCACACATCAAAGAAGATATCTCTGAAGAGGCGATGGCTAAGAACAAAAGGGCCGGTCACGTGGAGAACTTGCAGGAGGAGCTGAATGGCCTAGGAGACAAGGACCATGGCTGCAGGGCAGAAAGTGCTGCCGCGCCTGTGTGCAGGGAACAGAACCAAGCAGCTGAAACACGCACCCAGTGAGCCAGAAACGCGGGCCTTGCTGGCTGAGCCGCAAGTGTGGATCCTGTTCTAAGCTCACTATGAATCCCTGACTGGTTTTGTGAGGAGCAGCGACATACCCTGACCTATATTTTACAAAGAAGTCATCCTGCCTCTTCCCAGAGAATACACCGGACCAGAGAGGGCAGCAGTAGGTCCTCCAGTTCTTTCTACCAGTGGCGCTGGACTACCGCAGTTATCCAGACAGCAGGCGACAGGTGACTGAACTAGGCAGCAAGAGGAAGCTGGACATGAGTTGCATTTCAGAAATGGAACCAATGGGGTTTGGTGATGAACCAGATATGGAGGATGAAGTAAAGGCAGGAGTCAAGAATTCCAGGTTTTTGGCTTGAAATAATCTGATGATTGGTGGGTGCCATTAATACTCACTGAGAATTTCTAATAAAACACAGTTTACGTGGATACATGATACTTGCTGGAAATGACTCACTGCAAATTTAGCAAAGATTAATTCATCCACAAAACATATATTAAATTCCTATAATATTACAGGTAAAGGATACAAAAGTCCAGGATATAAAGTACCTTAAATCATGAATCCTGCCCTCATGGAACTTGAGAATACAGTAATTAAATCTGTGTTGATAGCCTCTTCTAGCAATTTGGAATGAAGTGATATTAATTCATTTAGTATTTCATCCCCAAATTTAAAAATTATTAGGAACACATATACATATGCACAAATCTTCAGATTGGTATTATGAACCCTTAAGTACCCATGCTTCAGCTTGGTCATTTCTCTGGCCTGACCTACTACAGTCTTCCCATATTATTTAGTCCAAATACCAGACATCATGTCATTTCACTCATAAATATTTCAGTATGAGTCTAAAGAAAATAAAAAATCTTTCAAAAATATATAATCACTATACCAAATATTTTTTTAAATGACAATTCTTTAATATCAACTTAGTTTCAGTAATGTCATCTAACTTCTATTTATTGGCTTTTTTGTACTTGGTATAATTAAAACAAAGGCCTAAATTTCCATTGTATTCAATGCTAATACCACTATTTATATCACTGAAAGAATAGAGTCTCCAAATCTGAAGAAAAGCATGTCCATTCTTGAAGACAAAATTATTTAATTCTACAACAGTCTCTAAGGGCATTAGTAAGAGACGCAGTTACCCTTAATGTTCAAGTTAGATGGCTAACTTGCCACTTGGGAGAACTCAAAAGTAACTCAGTGGCACAGGTGAGGGAGACAACTGGAAAAGCGGCAGATTAATTAATTAACTCCTCCAAAGAAAAAGACAGAGAAAATATCAACCTTGGACTTCAAGGCTCAGTTTATCAAACGCATGGTTTACATGTTTTGCTCTTGGTTTTGGTTGGTCATGATAGCATACAGTGTGCTTTATACAGTCTTTTGGTCACTTAAGACCAAGTGACTTCAGATTTCCTCTATCATTAAAAAGAAGCACATTACTAGGGCAGAGGAGAAGAGACTACAGCAACGAAGCAATAACAACAGTCGTGAAATGTGTGCAGCACCTCGTCTATGCCAGGCATTGTTAGAAGCACTTTCTGTGCAATGGGCTTCTCTGGTGGCTCAGCTGGTAAAGAGTCCGCCTGCAATGCAGGAGACCTGGGTTCGATCCCTGGGTTGGGAAGATCCTCTGGAGAAGGGAAAGGCTACCCACTCCAGTATGCTGGCCTGGAGAATTCTACAGTCCATGGGGTCGCAAAGAGTCAGCCACAGCCGGGGGACTTTGACTTTCTGTGCATTAACTACTTTGTGGAACACCATAAAAGCAGATTCATTTTTAGGTTCATGGATTTCTCCATAATTTTACCATTAATGAGAGGAAGGTGGCTGCTTTACTGATACATATGCTCTTTTGCTGGCTCAGCAGATATTACAGATCATTATGCTAGATGCCTTTGATAAAAATCACGCTTAGACACATTAGGTAAAAGTGCCAAGTACCAAATACAAAGAAAGTAACTTACAAAGCAACAGAGGAAAAAGATATTCCCACACAGAAAACTTCAGCCCCAGGTGACTTGCTGGTAAATTCTCCTAAGAACTTAAGGATGAAATAACACGGCCACTACACAACTACTCTTAGTGAATAACGACAGAAAGAGGGGGAGAGATAAAACAACTCAGATTGTTTTATCAGGCCAGCATATTCATGATACCAAAATCTGATAAGGATATTGCAACCAAGAAAAACTACTGACTGATCTCTCTTTGTAAACACAGATACAAAAATTCTAAACAATACATTAACAAACCAATCCAGAGAATGCATGAAAAAAATAATATAATCAAAGCGGGTTTATTCCAAGCATGCAAGGATGACAACATTCAAAAACCCACTGCCATTAACTCACATATTAATAAAATAAAGGAGAAATATCATAGGATTTTCTCAATAGAAAGAGGAAAGGTTATTTGATAAATTCAATATTCAGTTATGCTAAAATCTTTGCAAACTAGGAAGAGATGAAAACTTTCTTAATCTAATAAAGAGTATACATAAGAAAACCTACAGTAAACATAATACTCCAGGATGAAATATTGAAAGTTTTTTCTCAAGAATGGAAATGGAGTGAATATGCACTGCCACCATTACTAAACATTGACTGGAGCTAGCCAATGCAAGAAGAGAAAAAGAAAACTGAAAACAAAATTGTAAGAAATAAAGATATAAAATCCCCCATTTCTTCCAGATTGAATAACTGCAGGCAAGCTCTTTACCACTGCACCACCTGGCAAGCCCTCTGGACTTTCACTAGTTGCTAAATGTTTCCCTTGCCCAGCATCTGTAAAAGCTGTAATTTACCAAGAGCATTTGGTTGTTTAGAGGACTCTGTGAGTTAAATTTTTGGGCTTCCCCGGTGGCGCCAGTGATCAAGAACCCACCTGCCAATGCAGGTAGATAATAAAAGACTCAAGTTTGAACCTTAGATTGGGAAGATGCCCTGGAGGAAGGCACAGCAACCCTAGTATTCTTGTCTGGAGAATCCTCATGGGCAGAGAACACTGGTGGGCTACAGTCCATAGGGTCACAAAGAGTCAGACACAACTGAAGTCTTTGAAGTGAAGCGAAGTCGCTCAGTCGTGTCTGACTCTGCGACCCCATGGACTGTAGCCCACCAGGCTCCTCCGTCCATGGGATTCTCCAGGCAAGAATACTGGAGTGGGTTGCCATTTCCTTCTCCAGGGGATCTTCCCACCCAGGAATCGAACCCAGGTCTCCCGCACTGTAGGCAGACGCTTTAACCTCTGAGCCACCTAAACAGGCTTGAAGTGACTTAGTAAATTCAGTCAATCCAGTACCAAAGATTAATAATCAGTATTACTCTCGTGGCAGAAGGAAGGCTTAAATTTTGTTTTCCTCTGAGGTTTAATTTCAATTAAAAGGGGCAAGTGAAAATTTCAGAAACAACTTTAAACTTTAAACAAAGAACTTACAGAGCTCACAAGAGGCCTTTGATAACTTCTTTCCCCTCCTCTTCATTGGTATCTTTTCCCTGACTTTGAAAATATGCTTAAATATCCTAAAAATGTCAAAAGCAAACAAAACCAAAAGCTGGTGGTTTAGTTATGGAAAACTATTTTGCCCTTCTACAAATTCGTTTAACAAGTCTGAAAAGTGAAATAAGAAAGTAAATTTTTGCAAATACAGGTGATCTTGAGGATGTATGCATATTAGCGCCCAATTAGAGCCACTAACTCAAGTAAGGGCATATTTAGGGTAAAAGGTTTCAAGGAAAGGCTTTCTAGGTGGTGCAGATGGTAAAGAATATGCCTGCCAATTCAGGGGACACAAGAAATGCTGCTTTGGTCCCTGGGTCGGGAAGATCCCCTGGAGAAGGAAATGGCAACCCACTCCAGTATCCTCGCCTGGGCAATCCCATGGACAGAGAAGCCTGGCAGGCTACAGTCCATGGAGACGCAGAGTCAGACACGACTGAGCACACACACAGACGTTCAAGGAAAATTATTGCAAAACAGACATGTCAGCTCAGAAGGGCAATGTAGTAGCTTCCCAGTTTTCCTCTTGCAAACACCAATGTAACTTTCATTCTCTCTTGGAAAATGTGTTTACCTAGGTGTGTGCAGGAAGAAAACTAGGAAATCTGTTTCCTAGATTTTTACCTTTGTTGCAACTGGGTATTCTCTTATTGAGAATATTCTTGTCGAGAAATATTCTCTCTGTGGTTTTTATCTCTTTTCTCATCTTGTTTCTTTCTCATTTTCATTGCTTTTACTTTGGTCCTTAAATCAGGCTCTCAAAATGACATTTTATTTTGTTTCTTAAAATTATTAGCTTTTGCTTTCTTGTCCTTTATATTGTTTTTTCCCCCTTTTAGTTTTCCTTTCTTTTGATTTTTACATTAGTATTATGCTCTTTCTGTTTTGATTTGTTTCACTTTGTTATTCTTTTCCTAGCTTCTTTGGATCACTTTGGTTTTTGCTTTTACTCTTTAGAAATGAGTAGTGTTTCTGCTACATTCCAAAAATTATGGTATGAAATGTTCTCTCTTCATTATTTTCTAGGCAGTTTATAATCCTTTTTAGTTCCTCTTTAAGTGTTTTTTTAATTTCTATGTAGTTTTTTCAGTAACTNCCGTCCTTCATTTGCCTATCACAGTGAATGGGGCAGAAACCGGAAAACAAAGTATTCTCTCTTCTGACTTCTCTTTGCCTCATCTCTCCCCCAACCAATCAATCAACAAAATTCCATTTTATTCACACTTTAAAGAACCATTTATGTCTCTGGATGTCCACTGCCACTAAGTTTGCCCTGGCTCTGGAGTACCCTTTTTAAAACACACTCCACTAGTGACATTCCATGACACCCCACTCCACATTCATGGCACTCCAATAATTAAAACTTTAATAATACCTTTGTGCCTAGGATGAAGTTAAAGAAACAAAACAAAACCCTAGTATGTGAAATAAAGATTCAATTAATGATTCGATTTTTCTGGATTCTCTGTTGCCATTGCCCCAACAGGCTCTGTCTGTCATATACTGGTTTGCCTCTAGTACCTGCAGTTCCTTCTACTTGGGACATGATTTATACACGTGTCTTGCCTAAATTCTGCAGGTCTAAGCTTATTTGTCAAATCTGTAACAGCCTGTGCTCATTCCTGTCATTTTATCTATCCTAGAGTGGTTGCTTGCTATTTTCCATTATCCTGTAAAATGTGTTGAGGGTAGGGATTATGCATTTATTCTTTTATCTCACATACCTCACTCACTACCTAGCACAGGGTAGGTGCTTAAAGAATATTTGCTGAAATTCAAAAAGAGATTAATATTGCTAGTGTTGGTTTTCTAGGTAGTGTTCAGATCTCCAACCTCACAAAGGTAAGGATCCAGGAGGGAACATAGAGACGATGATACAGAGCACGGGTGCAGCCTCAGTTACAGGGGAAGAAAGGAGATTTTGTTTGCTCTGTCTAGTGTAAAACATAGCCTTGGAGGTAGAATAATTAATGTCCTGTTCTAGATCATTCTAAGGGACTCTGGGAGTGAGGGAGGGGGGTGACAGTCAGATTAGCCTTCATCAGTAGTTCCAAGAAGATACAAGTGATTGGTTGTAACTATCAGGGCAGAGAACTCGCGTGCGCTGAAAGCACAGCCTTCCTTACTGGGAACAGACACATCCTTGACGGGTCACAGTCTCAGCTATTGTACCCAACATGTTAATGGAAAGCAAAAGGGCTGGGATGTAGGGAAGGAAACACTTCAGGGCCTCTCTGTTGGTCAGCCCATCCTTCCTAGCCCAACTTCTCTAAAGTGATCCTAGGCTACTCTGATTAAAGGGCAATGAGTGTTTTGTTTTTTGGCTCTTGAATGTGCTTTCAAGCTCCAGTTGCCAAAACTTATTAGCTGACCAAAATTTCACTGGACTCTTACTACATAAAATGGAACTAAGTTTTATCCGAGCTTCCCTGGTGGCTCAGATGGTAAAGAATCTGCCTCCAATGTGGGAGACCTGGGTTTGATCCCTGGGTCAGGAAGATCCTCTGGAGAAGGGAATGACAACCCACTCCAGTAGTCTTGCCTGGAGAATTCCATGGATAGAAAAGCCTGGCGGGCTCCAGACTAACACACACGCACGTTTTATCTAACTGTTGAATAATCTCATCATTTTGAGACGGAACAGAAACATACTTTTTCTCTCTAAACCAAACAAGTCTGCTTCATCCCTCACTTTAGAGAACCAAGTGGAAAAGATATCAATCACACTGGGGCCTGGAGTGTGGAGAAGTGTTTGTTCCTTTTATAGAGGAAATGCGGAAAACAGAAAAAGGGGGAAAATAAGGTTTTGTCTTATCCAAATGTGAACAATATAAACATTTTCATATACAACCTTCTAGAATGCACTGCAAGGCTTCCCTAATAGCTAAAGAATCCACCTTCAATGCAGGAGACCCCAGTTCAATTCCTGGGTCAGGAAGATCCGCTGGAGAAGGGATAAGCGACCCACTCCAGTGTTCTTGGGCTTTCCCTATGGCTCAACTGGTAAAGAAACCAAATTTATTCTGTGTTCAGTCGCTCAGTCATGTTCAATTCTTTGCAACCCTATGAACTGTAGCCCGTCAGGATCCTTTGCCCATGGAATTTTCCAGGCAAGAATATTGGAATGGGTTGCCGTTTTCTTCTCCAGGGGATTTCCCCAGCCCAGGGATCGAATCTGCATCTCTGGCGTCTCCTACATTGGTGGGTGTATTCTTTACCACCGAGCCCCCTGGTAAGTTACTTGCTTTCAGTGCTGCTACCAGAAAAATCGCATTCTGTTTCACATCTCCTTGCTTCTGCCGTTGCTCCCTGTTGTTGGATACTTAAAAAACAACGTCTACTAATTGAGAAGGGTTCATTCAAATACACCATCTAATTTCTATAATTTTTAAAATTCTATATGCACTCTAAATTCAATTTGGTATCTTGCCTTTCCACACAACACAACAGGAGCATTTTCTGTTTTATTATCAGTGATAATCATCATTTCAAAATGCTGTATAATATTTCAGAAAGTAGAAAACCCACAGTTAACCTACGGACGCTGTTTCCAATTTTACACTATTATAAGTACTGTGGTGATGAATAACTTTATGCATGAAGCTTCTTCAGAGTATTTCCTTAGGACAGATTCCCAGATTGGAGTTATTGGGTCAAAGAACATGATGACTATGACTCTGACACATACTGCCAAACTGCTCTCCAAAAGCTGTATTTATTTACAGTCCATGATAGTAACCATTTTTCCACAACATGCTCTAACGAGTACCATAGTTTAAAAAAACAAGCTCGCAAAGTAAACAGCATTTGAAGACCTCTGATACTTTCACCTTTAATGTGATAAGCAAAAAATGGCAATATTTTTCTTTCTGTGTTTGTGGTTTAAGCTTTTTTTTTTTTTTTTTTTTTTACGAATTATAAGCTTTAAGATACATTCTGTATATTTATGTGTTGTTTTCTCCTTTCCTGTGAATCTTCTGTTCAGGTGCTGACCTGTAGTAGTTTGATGATCTGTACATACTACTCAGCATTCATGGAGATTATATAATACTCCATGTGAAGTAAGAATAGTTTCCACCAAGAGGGGCCAAAGCAACAAGCCTGTATCCAGAATGCAACTCTGAACAGATGTTTGCTTGGCAGCCTAGCTGCAATAATTAACATCGGAAAACAGGGCAATTAAAAAAAAAAACATACAACCAGATCTCACATCTATGAATCATGGTTCTGTAAATGTCCCAAACCATCTGGAAGCCTGGGCTTTAGGCCTCCAATTCTGAGAAAGACCTGCACGACAGTCCTCAAAGACCAGGGGCCTCTGAACACCAAATGCTCTTAGGATATTGTTGGTTGTCCCCTACTTCACTCCTCATCCTCTGCCTTTTAATAATAGATGTTGATGTAACTGTCTCAAGCCCTCTCTCCCTGCCTACTTCTCTTAGGCACATACCACATTTTATTTATCTTGGTAGCCTAGGGAGCACCAGAACCCTGCCTTGTATACAGTAAGCACTTTGTTTATTGAAATAAGCTGAGATAGAATAATCAAAGCCTTGGCAGATGTCTGACTTCAAGCCAGAGGGTGTCTTTTAATTGCACTGGTAGTTGTTTATCGTCACGATAAACAGCTCTGTCGAAAGTCCTGCTGAGGGTGAGAAGTCTGGCACAGGAAACACACAGCAGCGTTGCTTGTGAAGAACAGCATAAAGAGGGAACAGCCCTTGGCTTCTGGGGCAGGTGGAACACCTTCACAGCACATATGGTGCTTGACCAGGTTTGCTGTTTCTCCATAAAGCTGACTGAGCCAGCAGGCAAACAGGGACTTCAATTTCTTGTGCAAAATGGAAACATACTATTAACTTAATATATATTATTTTAGCTAAGGATTACTCTTTTTCCCAATAAAGCAATCAGTTCAGTTCAGTCGCTCAGTCGCGTCTGACTCTTTGCGACCCCATGAATCGCAGCACGCCAGGCCTCCCTGAGTTCACTCAGGAGTGAACTCACCAACTCCCGGAGTTCACTCAGACTCACGCCCATCGAGTCAGTGATGCCATCTAGCCATCTCATCCTCAGTCGTCCCCTTCTCCTGCCCCCAATCCCTCCCAGCATCAGAGTATTTTCCAATGAGTCAACTCTTTGCATGAGGTAGCCAAAGTACTGGAGTTTCAGCTTTAGCATCATTCCTTCCAAAGAAATCCCAGGGCCGATCTCCTTCAGAATGGACTGGTTGGATCTCCTTGCAGTCCAAGGGACTCTCAAGAGTCTTCTCCAACACCACAGTTCAAAAGCATCAATTCTTTGGCGCTCAGCCTTCTTCACAGTCCAACTCTCACATCCATACAAGACCACAGGAAAAACCATAGCCTTGACTAGGCGGACCTTAGTTGGCAAAGTAATATCTCTGCTTTTGAATATGCTATCTAGTTTGCTCATAACTTTTCTTCCAAGGAGTAAGCGTCTTTTAATTTCATGGCTGCAATCACCATCTGCAGTGATGGTGACAGGCAATTCTCAAAGAGAAAGAAAAACAGGTGTCCACCTGAATCAGCAACCTAGACAGATTTTCATTTTAATGTCTCAATATTCTTTGATCACGTGTTTTCAAAACATTTAACTAACATCTACCCCGCATTTTAGGAAACATGCTAATTGCCTCCAATCCACACCAGTTCTCTTGCAAAATCAAAATCTTCACTCAATCTGTCCTGGTGAGGAGTTTGCTAAAGTACTTGTTAAAAAAAAAGAATGAATGGCATCATCTGTCCTCCAAATGATTTCTTTCCAGCTTTCAATTATGAAACATTTCAAGTCTGTCTTTCTTGCTTCCTTTTTTTTTCTCGCTCTCTCTCACACATACATATATTTTTCAACTTTTTTTTTTTTTTTTGCTTAACCACCTAAGAGAATAGAGACATTATTTTTACTTAATCAAAATATAATCATTTCACAGGGAAAGAGCACAGATAAAATATTCCTACCCAACACACATTCTATATTCATATTTCCCTAATTGTCCCCCAAATGTGATTTTTTTAAAAATCACTCAGGATCCAGGCAAAGATCATACAGTCCATTTTGCTGTCATTTCTCTTTCTGTTTTAATCCTTCCTTTTTTTAAATAAGACCATTTGTTATTACCATGTTGAGAAATTCAGGCCAATTGTTTTGTAGAACGTCTCACAGTCTGGAACTGTTTATTATCTCCCCATAAGTAAATGTGACTTGAACATTTTGGGTGATGTGTCCTTCCCACAGTGTCAGGTGAGAAGCAGATGCTTTCACTTTACACAGTTATTGGTGGGGACATGTTTAATCACTTGGTCATGGTGATACCTACGCCAGCTTTCTTTATTTACTTTTCCCCCTTGTAATTAATCAATGCTCTGGTTGGTACCTGACCATAAGACTATTTTATTCCCCCTCAAGCAGTTTACCCTATAGTTTTACCATCCATTGATGGTATTCAATCAGTATTGTCTTGGGGACTGCAAAGTGGAAATTTTTCTATGATCCTTCTGGCATTTTTCTTAAAAAGAATTTTTCACATTAGTTAAAACATAATATAGACTTATAGATTTATAAATTACAGATTTTTTTAATTCAGTGTGTTATAATCCATTGTGCTGTGCTTAGACACTCAAGTGGTATCCAACTCTGCGACGCCATGGACTGTAGCCCACCAGGCTCCTCTGTACATGGGATTCTCTAAGCAAGAATACTGGAGTGGGGTGCCATGCTCGCCTCCAAGGAATCTCCCCAACTCAGCGATCAAACCCAGGTCTCATGCACTACATGCAGAGTCTTTACCATCTGAACCACCAGGGAATTACCACCATTCAAATAGTTCCAAATTTGGCCATTGGGGACCTCTTTAAGTCAGTGTCCTTTTGAGAAGTCTGCATTAGTCTTGAATAATTCCTTGTTTTAGAGCTGGAATGAGATAACTCTCCAAAGAACCCTGTTCTTTTAGTGGGAAATATTTATCTTGAGATCAAGATCCAAGCTTCAGATACTCTCATTTCTCCTAAGGTATCACTGTCTCCAGACTCTTTCAGTCATCAGAGTTGTTAAATATACATATGTATATATAATTCTATATACTTACATATTTTAAAATATATATTATTGAATTTTTCTTTATTTTAAATCAGTATTTCATACCCATGTCTCCACTTCTAACCCAATGCTACAAGGGGTCTTTCTCACTTTCTCTCATTCCATCCTTGTAACTCTTTTCTGGTTAGAACACCGATATAACATTTACTTATGTGCTTTATCTTCCAATACATAAATAAGAATTTCCTAATTACAATATCAACCCACTCCAGTATTCTTGCCTGCAGAATCCCATGGACAGAGGAGCGTGGCAGGCTACAGTCCATAGGGTTGCAAAAGAGACACTTCCAAAGCGATTTAGCATGCACAATTACAATATCAACAAATTAGCAACAACAAACCACTACAGAAAGAGCGGGATTTATTTGAAATTCTCTTTCTACTCACACACTACTAACCACACACTCAGAGTACCAAGTGGATTAATAGTTCGTCTGTGTCTTTATGCTATTTGATAGATAGTTATCCCCTTTGCTTCTGTTCATATTCTATCTTCAAGCTTGCTTTAAAAAAAAATTCTTTTAAATTTAATTTTTGATAAGTAAACATTAACATGGTTCACAAGTCAAAGCCACATGGAGAGGCATACGCCTACTCTACTGTCTTCCACCCCATTCCTGCCTACCTCTGTTGCAGCGGCTGCTGCTAAGTCGCTTCAGCCGTGTCCGACTCTGCGACCCCACAGACAGCAGCCCACCAGGCTCCCCCGTCCCTGGGATTCTCCAGAGGTAACCATCTCACTGTGTCTCGTGTATCCTTCTTATGCTTCTTTATGCAAAAATAGGCAGATATAGTCACATAGTCACAGGTTTCTTTTTTGTATTTTCCCTAAAGTATTTTCAGTCTAGTTGGGGAGGCAGAACATTCCCACATAAAAAGTTAACTCAAGAATACAAGGCAGAATAGTGGTGGCAAAATAATCCCGAAAATACATGCACTAGTACTAAATGCCCTGCTGGTTTTCTTTAGCGCATCTCTAAGAGGTATTCAGCGGCAGATTTCAATGATCAGTTTACTTACGCAAGTATTTAAAAAGCTATCAACACCCAGAGCCTTGTATCACCAAAGACATAGTACAGAAAGAATAACATTTTCGAAATAAGCTAAAGCAAGTTTTTGTCATTATTTGCACTTATTCTTAATCGTCAAATGAGCACTGACAATGTGTCATGCACACAACAAGAAGGAATAGTTCTTATACAAGACACACTGGAAACCACAAAAACCCAACTTAGAATTTTTTAAACATTTAGCAATAGAAGGAGATTCGTGCTAAGGGGGCTTCCCAGGTGGCACCAGTGGTAAAGAATCTGCCTACCAAAGCAGGAGACAGCAAGAGATGTGGGTTCAGTCCCAGGGTGGGAAAATTCTCCAGAGTAGGAAATGGCAACCCACTCCAGTACTCTTGCCTGGAAAATCTCATGGACAAAGGAGCCTGGTGGACTATAGTCCACGGGGACGCAAAGAGGCAGATACCTCTGAACGACTAAGCAAGCACACATGTCTCCATATATAAAATATGTATGTGTGTTTGTATATACATACACATGGTATATGATGTCACAGAAGGTGACTGCAGCCATGAAATTAAAAGATGGAATTACTCCTTGGAAGGAAAGTTATGACCAACCTAGACAGCATATTATAAAGCAGAGACATTACTTTGCCAACAAAGGTCCATCCAGTCAAAGCTATGGCTTTTCCAATAGTCATGTATGGATGTGAGAGTTGGACTATAAAAAAAGCTGAGGGCCAAAGAACTGATGCTTTTGAACTTTGGTGTTGGAGAAGACTCTTCAAAGTCCCTTGGACTGCAAGGAGATCCAACCAGTCAATCCTCAAGGAAATCAGTCCTGAATATTCATTGGAAGGACTGATGCTGAAGCTGAAACTCCAATACTTTGGCCACCTGATGCAAAGAACTGACTCACTGGAAAAGACCCTGATGCTGGGAAAGACTGAAGGCAGGAGGAGAAGGGGATGGCAGAGGATAAGATGGTTGGATTATGTCACCTACTCAATGGACATGAGTTTGGGTAAGCTCCGGGAGTTGGTAATGTATAGGGAAGCCTGGCATGCTACAGTCCATGGGGTCATAAAGAGTCAGACATGACTGAGTGACTGAACTGGACTCTGTGTGTGTGTGTGTGTGTGTGTGTGTGTGTGTGTGTGTGTTTGTGTAAATTTTCCCCCCTTCATGGGTTTCCCAGGTAATGCAGTAGTAAAGAATCCACCTGCCAATGTAGGAGATGCAAGAGACATGAGTTCAATCCCTGGTTTGGGAAGATCCCTTGGAGTAGGAAATGGCAATTCACTCCAGTATTTTTGCTTGGAAAATTTTATGGAGAGAGGACCCTGGTGGGTTACAGTCCATGGGGCCACAAAGAGTTAGATGCAACTAAGCACATATATGCTAACAGCTCCTTTTAAAATAGAATATAAAAGCTAATTTTTTACTTTAAAATTGAAAACTTAGAAGAGTTCTCTAAGTAACTCTAACTGGCCTTAGAAGTAAAAAGCATTGTTAGTGCCATAACCTTAACTGGAAATTGATTAACTATCCAGACACAATCATTTCTGGCTTTAAAGGTTAGTTTAAGTAAGCTTAATTAAGTAAAGCCAAAGTGTTATTCGGATGCAATCTGCTTTCCCATAGCTTATCAAAAATTTAATGGATCAGAGAGCCAAATACACCTGTACTAAAGTAGCATTAATAATACCCATCATCAATAATATGTACCAAGCGCTCTACCAAATGCTTTGTATGCACCATTTTTTTCTCTTAACATTCATAGAAGGTTATTTTATTGTTATAATCATCATCTCGATTTTGCAAATGATGAAACTAAATCTTCTTAGAAGTTAAGTAGCTTTCCCAGGGTCAGAGGGCAATACAATACTGTCTATGCAACTGAAAAATTAGAGTTGGGTGAGTCATTTGTGTGTGTCTGCCCACTCTTTTTACATCACATTATACTTGTGTGTCGTTTTTAAAAAAAAATCAAACAATTCTTATAAAGTAAATAAAAAACGAAATCCAACTCTAATCTTTATGCCTGAGAGGCATATAGTTTTTAACATAAGTCTTTCTTTTGTTTTTACTTTTTTGTTCCTAGAAAATATGTTTATGCTCCTAATATTCAAAGATTAGAATTCAGAACTTCCCTACTTTTCTCATCATATTACTTATTTCCATCTTTCCTGTTAGGTTATAACACAAGTTTTTGTTAATTAAAAATTCATTAAAAAATATGTGACTATCTGTGATACTATTTACAACTGACCCTAATATTTTATTACAATGTCATTTCATTTTTCACATAACTATTCCATTTCTAGGGCTTATCATCGTTATTTATATTTTTAACCTTTTTATATCCCCATTGCTAATGTTTCTGAAAACTCTCCACTCTTAGAAACTTCCCTGGAAGATTCTTTTGCACACCATCAGATGAGCCGCTTTATCAGGTTCCTTTCCTTCTTTCTCAGAGCATACTTTCTGAAGCCCTTTGTGCTGCTCCAATATGGACTCTTGCTAAGCTTGCCACTTTCCCCTTATGTCGGAGCTATAGCTTCCTGGAGTCCCTGTTATCCACTCTCTTGCTTCATTTTCCCGTTTCACTGAAGAACACCTCCATGGAGGAGTCATGCCATCCAGCTGTCAGAGTGGGAGAGGAAGAAGCTGATGGGGACATCGTGAGCCAGCCTCACTGGCAGACTGCACTGCTGTAATCAGGCGGCAAGCTGCCTTTTTGCTGGGAAATCACCATGTATCTGTAGGCTTAGGTATCTTCCCTGGAGCTATGCCCTTTCTTTAGAGAAGAACTCTCTGGCTTTATGCCTGGAAGCGTATATCCACCAGCCAGAGCCGGAACATGTGGCCAAACTAGGTGTGGGGGATTTGATGCCCTTTATCTGGACATGTCTGCAGATCTCTGCACTCAGTGCAGTGTCTCTATCTTACCACACTGGGTCTGCAGCACCCCGTCAGACCTCTGATCACTCTGGGAGAGGGGTAATCACCTCGCTGTGCAAGGTTCAGAAAGGTGTGGGGGGCGGTGGGTGGGATTCCTACTCTTTATTCAGATTCTCACTACTCCTACCACCTTCAGCCCCACAATGCCCCACCATCTTAAAATATCCTGAGGCTTTCTATTCTAAAGACTTTCTGAGATTAGCTGGTGCAGACTAACCTTTTTCCTTTTTTAAATCATCTAAAGTTTCAACAAGTTCTAAATCAGTTATGTCTTCATCTACTTTCTCTTTCTAAAAATGGGTCTGGATTTCTGGTCCACGGTTGTCTTATCCCTCATTCTCATTGTCCTCCTGAGTTGAAACCCAAGTTTGGTGAATGCTAATATGTTTGGAATGCTTTCAACTAAAACAAACAAGATGTTATGTTTTCAATGAAAATTCTTGTATTCAAGGAGATGTGTCCTTGAAATAATACAATGAGCTCATTCTGTTGTATCAAAATGAGGTATGAATTAGATCAAGCTTTGGGGAAAAAAGGGTAAATAATTCTAATTTTTTACACAATATCAGTGACCCCTGCATTTCCAGCAAGTCACTTGATCTTATGAAAGTAAAACTAATTATAAACTTTCCTTAAATGTAAAATGAAAGGCTTAACTAAGAAGTATTTATTTAAAATACTGTAAAAAATACAGATATGATGTGGTAGTGTTAGGAACTAACAATGGCCATGCAGGTTTTAAGGCCTAAGTTCCATCTTATCAAATAGCTGAATAGTTGCCCCGGGGGATCTGAGCCAATCATCTTCCACCGGGGCTAGGATTTGGCCAATCAGCATGGTCCCTGTAGCCTGATCTGAGCCAATCATCTTCCACTGGGGCTAGGATTTGGCCAATCAGCATGGTGCCTGTAGCCTGATCTGAGCCAATCAGAACTTAATGGACCTCCCCTAAGAAAAGCCCGCGTGCGAAAATTTAGCCAATTAGAAGATGTTAGAGACTCTTGTAACCAATCCGCCCTTGCCAATTCTTTGTCTTTGTTCCAAGCTTATAAATAATACTGAGATTCAGGGCTTGGGGCTCTTACCCGACTCCACTGCGTTGGATGCGGTTTGGGCCCTAGCTCGAGCTAGCAATAAACCCCTTTTTGCTTTTGCATTGCTGTGGACATTTTTGTTCTCTCTGTTTTGGGAACTCAGACTCAGGGCACAACAGGTAGCACTTTTGGTTCTGTACTTCATTAATTGATGCTAATGCCAAAGAAGGGAGCCCTCTTACCATGATTCTGTAGAGAACATAAAGCTTTTAATATTTACAAGTTGCTCTATCACAAATCTTGAATAGTCAGCATTAGAAATGACTAGACTGACTTAGCAGCAGCAGCAGTGTTTATACCTACACACTAATTCGACTGTATACTACTAGGAAGCTGAGTGTAAACAAATAGTTGAAATGCATCAGAAAATCTGATTAAAAGAAATATGTGGCAACCTCTTCTTTAAAGTGAATAAATACTTCTCTATATCACTGGCTTTGTAATTCAGTATGTTTTATCTAAGTCTTCACCACTGAATGTGTTCATCTATTTATCATGCTTTGCTTGTACCAAAATGACTACTGAATACAATTTGAACAGAAAGATTAACGTGGTTGGTGCCCACACTGTAAAAATATACGCTCAGTTGAAATTTAATAATAACTTCCCCAAAAGTCAATGGCACTTAAATCTAATAACTAAGTAAAGAATTTATCCCTATTTTAATCATAGGATTATATACACTTGAACTTAAAGGCCTATGAAACACCTGATCCTAATACCAAGTGGAGAGAAATGTGTATACTCCCTAAAACATTACCTACCCAGAAATCTTTTTATTCTGTGTAGGCTATTTTTATCATTTTATGCCTCCATGTACATATTTTATAGTTAATTTACAGCCTGTGATAAGACAGACAAATAAAGGGAAAACAACCCCTGCCTGTTCATCAAAGAGCTGCTATTGTTGACTTGAAAACCTTGCTAAGGACAATTCTCATTAATCCCCAAATTTAACTCTGNGAAATCTTTTTATTCTGTGTAGGCTATTTTTATCATTTTATGCCTCCATGTACATATTTTATAGTTAATTTACAGCCTGTGATAAGACAGACAAATAAAGGGAAAACAACCCCTGCCTGTTCATCAAAGAGCTGCTATTGTTGACTTGAAAACCTTGCTAAGGACAATTCTCATTAATCCCCAAATTTAACTCTGTTTCCCAGTGCAAAGACAAATACGAAAAGCAATGGAGTGAATGTCTGTTAGTGTCCAATAAAGAAAAGTACACCAACTCACTGGGAGAGAAACTTTTTTTCCTACATGAAACTCTAAGAAAATTTGTGTGACTCTTCATATAAATACTGAATACCATGAAAGGCAGAGTCACCAGAAATATTTTTTGAAAGATGCTTTCATATGGCGATGTATTTTTTCTTTTTAGTTGTATTCACAGCTAAGACATTTCAGCAAAAGGAAAAATGAGCAAAAGGAAAAAGCACACAGAGTGAAATCCAGAGGAAACCCGGTACAAGGTTCCAAGAGTTCTCTCCCAGTGAAGTCACACAGAGGGCACGCAGTCCCTCCAGCAACAGACAAGGCATGTGAAGAATCACAGTCCATTAGAGACCACAGCCCAAGGGTTCACGGGGGGACCACTCATGTTAGCTCCCTTTGCCTAGCACACACCCAAATTCCAGACTCTGGGGAGATGGGTAGCTTTTCAGGATAAACTGTATTCTGTTTAAAAATAATTTAGGGGCAGTGATCCACTCTTACCATTTAGGGGAAAGTTTTACATCCGTGTAGGAAAATGTTTCCCACTCAAGTCCCCAGCTAACAGTCCAACTTGCAAGTAGCACCTTCTAAGGAAAGTGGGCTCAAGTCTGCTACGCTAACTGCTTTCTGAACAGATTCCATGAAAATAATGCACTGATAACCTATTAATGAGCCATGCCCGTTTGAAAACACATCTTTAATATCAATATTTCCCATCTTAAACACAGAAACAAACACATCCCTTTCTTGACACCACATTCCCTGAAACCTTCTGATTTTTTTTCTCTGCTTTCTTTCATGGTAAATTTTTTAAAATCTAGAAAGGTATAAATAATAATGAAAGAAAAATATTCCTATCATTTAGTAATAACTACTAAGGTGTTATATTTGCTTAGACTTTCATTTATGTATGCATGTATGATTTATGTAACTACTTAAAGAAATTAAATAGTATAAATACTATTTAGTCACTTTTAACTAGCCCCATCTTCTTATTTCTTCTTCCAGTTCATCAACTATCAATAGACTGGCAGGCCTCCTGCAAGTCATCTTTATATTTTTATGTAAAAGTGTATCATTTGCCTATATAGTCAGCATATATTGTTCTCTATTGTACCTTTCTTCACTCACGTGTTTTGAGACCTACATATGTTGATATATAAAGATTTAAATTTTTGATTGAAATACTAGGTAATATTTTATCATATGAATATGTTATATTAATCCGATATGTTTCTGGTGGACTTGATGTTGTCTCCAAGGTTAGTTCTTAGAAATAGTATAGTAATAAAAATGCTTATACATGTTAATATATGTGTGAATAAGTATCTTCAGAAGTAAAATTCTTGGGTCTTGGTGGAAGTATGTCTCTTTTTACATTACTATTTTCTTTATTATACAAAGTCATATCTATATAATTTTATAGTATCCATATTTATATTAGGTTGGTGCAAAACAAAATGTCGTTTTGCATTGCTGAACTTTGCCATTTGATATGGGAATATCTTCCTAAATAAATGCATCTATGTTACACATCATTTTAATGTGCATTTCTCACTTTATGCCTTTTCCTAATGATATTACTTGCTGTTTATTTTATATTTATTTTATACTACAGAAAGTATAGACATAAAGCAAATTTAAGCAGTTTTTTAATTCAAGTTCAAAATGAGTCGTAAAGCAGTGGAGACAACTTAAAACATCAACAATGCGTTTGGCCCAGGAACTGCTAGTGAACATACAGTCCAGTGGTGGTTCAAGAAGTTCTGCAAAGGAGACGAGAGCCTTGAAGATGAGGAGCACAGTGGCCGGATATCAGAAGTTGACAGCAACCAATTGAGAGCCAGCATCGAAGGTGATCCTCTTAAAACGACAGAAGTAGTTGCCCAAGAACTCAACATTGATTAATCTACGGTCATTTGGCTTTGATGCAAACTGGAAAGGTGAAAAAGCTTGACAAGTGGGTGGCCTCATGAGCTGACCGAAAATAGAAAAAAAAAAATCATTGTTTTGAAATATTATCTTCTTTTATTCTATGCAACAATGAGCAATTTCTCGATTGGATTGTGACATGAGATGAAAAGTGGATTTTATACGATGGTGATGACTAGCTCAGTGGGTGGACCGAGAAGAAGCTCCAAAGCTCTTCCCAAAGCCAAACTTGCATCAGAAAAAGAGTCCTGGTCACTGTTTGGTGGTCTGCTACTGATCTGATCCACTACAGCTTTCTAAACACTGGCAAAACCATTACATCTGAGAAGTGTGCTCAGCAAATCAATCAGATGCATCAAAACCCGCCATGCCTGCCTCTGTCATTGGTCAACAGAATGGGCCCAATTCTTCTCCACAACACCCAACTGCAAGTCACACAACCAACACTTCAGAACTTAAACAAATTGGGCTGTGAAGTTTTGCCTCATCCACCATATTCACTTGACCTTTTGCCAACTGACTACCATTTCTTCAAGCACCTCGACATTTTTCTGCAGGGAAAATGCTTCCACAACCAGCAGGAGGCAGAAGATGCTTTCCGAGAGTTTGTCAAATTGTGAAGCAGGGATTTTGACTCTACAGGAATAAACATACTTATTTCTTGTTGACAAAAATGAGTTAATTGTAATGGTTCCTATTTTGATTTAATAAAGATGTGTTTGAGCCTAGTTATGATGATTTAAAATTCACAGTCAGAAACTACAATTACTTTTTCATAAATCTAAAAATAAACACATACAGTCCCAGAGCCAGTTCATCTCAGGGCACAGGTGGCCTAAATAGTATCACGAGCAGGATCAGTATGATTCAGCCGGAAGCAGCTTTGGATTTGCTCAATCAAGCAAATGACTAATAATTTCTCATTAATACTATACTACAACATACTTCAAGAGATGATCTTAACATGAAATAGCATTCATTTTTAATTAAAATAATTTCCCTTCATTAAAAAAATGGAGTCTTCAGAAAACTGTACCCCAGGTAAATGAAAGAGTCATTGGAAGAATGGAAGTCTTTATTACTGTCCATCAGAATTCCAAGCATTTAGTCAATACCAAAAGCTTGGTTTTGGCTTGTTTGATTTTTTAACTGTTTCTGACAATAATTGACCAGTTTCTGACAATAATTGAGTCAGTTATCTCTCAAGGCTAATTATAGGGAAGAATTCATATCCTATTTCCATCATCAGAAATTGAATTACATCTCCAAGGGATCTTCCCAACCCAGGGATCAAACCCAAGTCTCCCACGTTGCAGGCAGATTCTTTATCAGCTGAGCCACCAGAGAAGCCCTTTCACTAGCTATGTAAAATAATTTAATCATGATATTAACTAGAGGAAAGCAAAGTTTTATAGCAATCATAATTTTTCTATATGTTCTTTAATTTTATCATCTATATGTACCTCATAGAGTTTTTCCAAGGATTTAGTGAGCTAATGCATGCCAGGCATTGATAGTAGAGCTCGGAATCAGTCTTAACTCAAGAAGTGTTAGCGATTACCATCATTATTCAAAATCTTTTCCTATTTACTCTACAGTGTTATTTTGTTAAAAGCACAGAAGAGATTCTAATCTATCCTGGGATCAACCTAGCTTAGTCAGGGCCATTCATTCTGCCCCAAACCAGCTAATATAATATGAATGGTACTACCTGGGGCTGTCTACCGAAACAGCACCATCTGGAGCTGTGTAACATGTTAGCCCTGAATTTGGTCCAAAGACAGTTCCCATTTAAGAGAGTAACAAGTTGATAAGTAAAAAGGGCTGGCTGATTTAGTACAACCTGTATACATAGCTCAGAGGGGATTATATTTCTAGGATTTGTACTAATATTTCACAAGTTAATTTTCTATCGTAGAGCAACAAATAATCGCTGCTTTTACTTCTTGGTGCCGTCATATATCATTTACATTATAAACATTATCCAGTAGGTAAATAATAGCCAAGCGATGATCTGGACCTTGATCCGCTAGAGGAAAAATATTATGCTCTTTCCAGTTGCCACTCAGTGAGATGACACACTGAATTATTAATATACAGTGAGTATACATGGAGCATTCTTGCTATGTCCTTTCTTTCAGAATCCACATACTTCTTTTTTTACTACAGTATTTAATATGAATTGGGTACGGAGAAGGCAATGTCAACCCACTCCAGTGCTCTTGTCTGGAAGGTCCCATGGACAGAGGAGCCGGGTAGGCTGCAGTCCATGTGGTCGCTAAGAGTCCGACAGGACTGAGCGACTTCCCTTTCACTTTTCACTTTCATGCACTGGGGAAGGAAATGGCAACCCACTCCAGTGTTCTTGCCTGGGGAATCCGAGGGTTGGGGGAGCCTGGTGGGCTGCCGTCTATGGGGTTGCACAGAGTCAGGCACGACTGAAGCGACTTAGCAGCAGCAGTAGCAGCAGTTGAATAAGAACTGTGCAATGAATAAATTGACATTAAACACACCCAAAGCTTCCAGACTTTGGTTTTAGTGTAAGTGTACTCTGGCGTCAGCACTTTTGTGCCTGCTCACCTTTCTCCCTGGAAGGCTCCTTCACTGGGTGTTCACATGCCCCATTTCCTCGCTTCACTCAGGGCTCTTCTGAACCATCCTATCACCCACGAAGCCTTCCAAAACCAGCATATGAGCACGTGCATGTGTGCACGCACACACACACACCTACCCTTCCTTCATCCACCTGTCCTCTCACCTTGATTCTGTACCTCTGGCAATAACCATTATCACCACTGCCTTGGTACGGATATGTATTATCTCTTTCTTGTCACTAGCATGTAGCTTCAAAAACTATCATATCCCTATAACTACTTCCCTAGTCTATGTTCTGCGTAGTAGGTGCTCAAAAATANCCTTCATCCACCTGTCCTCTCACCTTGATTCTGTACCTCTGGCAATAACCATTATCACCACTGCCTTGGTACGGATATGTATTATCTCTTTCTTGTCACTAGCATGAAGCTTCAAAAACTATCATATCCCTATAACTACTTCCCTAGTCTATGTTCTGCGTAGTAGGTGCTCAAAAATGCACTAATGCTGAATCAATGAAAAATCAAAATTAAATATCAGTTTTTCTAGTACTTTTTCCCCCAACAGGTCTTTAAGAATAATTTTTAAGAAACACTAACTTTCAGGAAATAAACACTTAATATTCTATATATGAAAACCATGACAAATGAATCCATTGTACAAAGATATTTTACTCTAAGCTCTGAAAAGATACTTTCAATTTGAGGTATGAAATAGGTATTTTAAAAGGACATGGAATATAATCATCAAAATATAATGAACATGAATAAGAAATTCCAAGATGATTACAGATTTGCCAGTAAAGACAAAACTCAAATTAAACTACATCATTATTTCTAATTTATTCAAATATAAAGGGCACAAGCACACTATAAAAGTAAAATATAACTTTAAATCCCATAGGCTACCTGTTGCCATCATTTTGCTAAGGACCACTAAGGGAACACACAGGACAAATTCTTGGAAAATTTCAAATAGAAAAACATTTCTGTAAAACACAAAACTAATGCTTTCTAAGAATATATAAAATCTTGAGTTATAAATCCACCTTTATCAGTAAAGCTTGTGTTAAATTACAGTGATTATCAAATTATATTTTGAATAGAAGCTCAAAAGCAGTATATGTAACTGTGAACCACTAGACACAATGGATATATGTGGTATTAATACAATTAATATATAAAAATACAATGCGGATATGATGGGATACATTTAAAATGTTATATTCATTATAGCTACCTTATATTTATCAGTGAATGTTAATTTACAAAAATTTCCCAAATTCTGTTATGTGAGTTACTCAACTGAAAACTCCCCAATCTGCAGCGCTTACAAGGATAGGTCTTTGTAATGCTTTCTATTTTAGTATTATATATTTAAAATATATGTTTAAACTATATTTCAATATAGTTTAAATATTTAGAAACATCTAGAAAGGCTGATTTACTTTATTCCTTGGAAATTTCTTATTGCTTCTTTTTAAGGCTGTTTTCTCTCACAAAGAACTAGATACTAAACTGCCTTTGATTATCTTTTTATTTGATCAAGGCCTTTCATCTTATTCAACATATATTTGTTCAATAAGTTTCCTTTTAAAAGAGGAAAGTGGCTTTTGATTTTAAATTGGTATCTGGCTGGCACCTCCTGATGGGACTCCTTCAACTCCCACTAAAATGCATATGAAAACAATGGAAAAGACAAGAAAACGCAGCACAAAAAAACTAGAGCTGCCAGTTAGTGTCCTGCTGGGAAGAATTTCTTGCAACACCACAGCTGATGGAAGGAGATACAGAGGAGGAAGAGTAAAGAAGAAACAATTTGCAATGGCAAATAGAGAACTATATGGAGAAATACCATGAATACTGGTTCCGATGAAGCTCTCATTTTTAAGTTAAGTGTGACTTTTCCAGAATCTAACATTGCCTTGTTGTCTCATGTAAAACTTTTGGATCTAATTCAATGAAAGATACATTCACGCTAATGAATGTTGGCAGACGCTTTAAGACATTACCTAACCAAGTGGTTTTTGAGTAATTACATGAAGAAAATTGTTAACAAGGCTAAAGTAATCAGACCAAGAAACTGACACAGTTGTTACTTAATAAACAGTGGCTATTATTATAAACTGTAAAATCAAAGGTGAGAGCCCATTTAATTAGACTTTAGCTGTCCATTGTCTCTGAAGATTAAAATTTTTGTGGAGCAAAACCTAGGTAAACTTTAAAATTTTAAAAAATTGTCTTATATGTTCTGCTTCCTTCCCTTTCACCTTTTCCGTGTCATTTCTTGAATTCTTGGTTCCCTTTTATCACTACCACCAATATACCTTCACAATTATTGCTTTCAAGAGTGATTTAAGTTTAAAGAGCCTGTGCTAATGTGTCTGATATGTGAAAAGTTTAATGGGTTAGCATTCCCAGGTTTTTACTGAATTTCACTCCCAGTCTTTCTGGAGACACATCTTAACTGAAATCACAAATCTAACAGCAGAATTTTAGGTTCCATGGCAGACCAAAGACGGTTGGACTTGGCAGCTGGCAGACCTCAGGTCATTCCTCAGATCTCTGTGTGCTGCACCCAAACATAGTAGCTAGGGGAGATTACTAAAGGCACTTAGACTCCGAAGTCTCTGGTTTAACTGGGATGTCATGTGGTGGATAGGAGCAAAGAAGCAAAAAAAAAAAAAAAAAAAAAAGGGCACTCTTTCTGTAAGTGTTGCTTAAGGTATTAAATACCTGGGTCTAAGAGGCAGTATATATTTAAAACAAAGCAGTTGCATTTTTTCCTACATTTGAAAGGTATGGTCTTTTTTATACAACCAACTTTTTATTGAGTTAGAAAAACCTCAACTGTAAAAATTTCAAACATTTCCTGGAGATTCAACATGAAATAGTTTGTGTCAGGAAAAACAGAAAGAGGTATAGGCATTCAAATATGCAAAATGCAATTGTCCCTTGAGCTACTCTGTAAAGTGCTTACTAAGAAGGCAGTTAAAATAATACAGATCCTAAATTAAATATTAAATATCAAATCAGTTCATACATTATACTGCATTAGCACACTATGACACACACTAAGGAAGCTCAGTTGAAACTAAAGTTAAAGATACACGATCACGAATAAACCAAGAATAAAATCAACAAAAATATGGTAAATCATTATGTCCTGGCAGTATCCATCTTAAGAGAAAATAATTTCTAGTCACACTAGCAGCTTTGGGTCTGTTACTTGAACACCGTCCTCATTCCTTTAGAGCAAATACTCAAGAAAAATAATTTAAGAAAATGCTGCTCATTTCAATTATATGAAATGTATGAGATGCAAAGACAGACAGTACACCTGGAGGGCAACTGCTGGCCTTTCTTCCGTTCTCTGTGAAAGCCATACCCGCCAGTCTGAAAACCTGTCTGACTCTTGAGTGAGTGAGTGAAGTTGCTCAGTCGTGTCTGACTCTTTGTGATCCCATGGACTGCAGCCTACCAGGCTCCTTCATCCATGGAATTTTTCAGACAAGAGTACTGGAGTGGGTTGCCATTTCCTTCTCCGGTCTGACTCCGAGTTTAAAAAAAAATGCTGAGCTGTTTTTGCACCAGCAAATGGGAAGTGGAGGAAGACAAGCATGTACCAAAAAAACTATTTACTGAAACTAGTCTAAAATAACTGAAGCAATAGAGAAATCTCTTCATTTAAAAACAAAATTCTGTAAGATCACCTGGAAATAAAATTGCAAGGATATAACAGTGTTTGTTTTTTCCCAGAAATTTCTCCCAATGAATGTGCACAGAGAGAGAATGCAGCTTGTCAGGAGTTTATGCCTACTAATTAGGAAAACAAAGGCTTTGATATTTGTCTGTATCTTTCAGAAAAATAATACAATAGAAGAGAAAGGAAGGAGAGAGAGAGAGGCAGGAAGGGAAAGAAGGAAGAAGGGAAGACAGAAACTCTTTAGAGAGTAAGAAAAAGAGTCTATCTCAAATTATTACGCCAGTACAGTAGTCAGTTGCCATGAACCAAAGCCCTATGGCATCATGACACATAAGTACCTGGATATAGCTCTCCATGGGAGAAGGCACTGGCACCCCACTCCAGTACTCTTGCCTGGAAAATCCCATGGACGGAGGAGCCTGGTGGGCTGCAGTCCATGGGGTCACTAAGAGTTGGACACGACTGAGTGACTTCACTTTTACTTTCATGCACTGAAGACGGAAATAGCAACCCACTCCAGTGTTCTTGCCTGGAGAATCCCAGGGACGGGGGAGCCTGGTGGGCTGCCGTCTATGGGGTCGCACAGAGTCGGACACGACTGAGGCGACTTAGCAGCAGCAGCAGCAGCAGCAGCAGCTCTCCATGGCATAATTCATATTCGTTCTCTCTCTCGCCTACTTCTCCCTCTTCCTAGAAAGACAAAGCATCATTTGAAAGACAATCACTTCTGCTTCTAAGAAAGTGAAAAAAGTCTACTGCGCAGGTGCCATGTCTGGGACAGGGCTTGACAGGAGGTGTTTTACAGAAATCACAAGGGCTCCCACAGCACAAATAAATGTGCTCTTTGTCCACATACATATCTTCATCTCACCCAACTGACTTGGAAGAGTGGATCAGAAGAGAAAAAAAAATCTAGATATACAAGAGACTTGTTTTTCATCCTATGCCTTTCCCCAGGTTCTACCAACAGACTCATGAATAAAGAATAAAATGGTGCAAGAAGAACATATATTCTTATGCATGCATTTCTGATACCTCTACTCAGGGAAGCTCACTCTACCTACCTTTTTGTTCTTTGTCAATTATTATATAAAATTACATGCAATGTGGTATAAAAATACACATAATAAGGTATTTTCAACCATTAAGTCAAGAAAAAACTTTTAAAATGATAGCTGTGAATGCTCATATATGAAGAAACTAACAGTCTCAAATATTGCTAGTGGCATAATACCTTATAAGTCTTTTGGGAAATAATTTAGTGATTTCAATAGGATGAATTTAGATGATATGAACATTTTATCACACACAAATAAAAATCCTGAATAAAATAAACATTTTCACTATCTAGTTAAACTTGACACCAAGAGAGAGAAATCACCAGGATCCAGAAAAAGAGACGTCTCCAAGGAAGGGGCCAACTACAGGCAATANTTCAATAGGATGAATTTAGATGATATGAACATTTTATCACACACAAATAAAAATCCTGAATAAAATAAACATTTTCACTATCTAGTTAAACTTGACACCAAGAGAGAGAAATCACCAGGATCCAGAAAAAGAGACGTCTCCAAGGAAGGGGCCAACTACAGGCAATAGCTGAGGGCAAGCAAGGGAGGAGAAAGGATCCAGCCACAAGGAGATCCTGACCTGAGCTAAATGCACACGGCCACAGAGGGCTGCTCCATTTGCAGGACGAGCCAACACCCCACCAGGGCAAGAGGCTTCCCATCAGGCTTGACTGATGGTAGAAAGAGAGTCATTCCAAAAAACTGGAAACAAAGGCATGAACTGTGCTCAGGACTGGGACGTCCAGATCACAGCCTTCTGTGATCTATGGACCCCAACCAGAAACTGGATGAATGGTCTGGGATTAGTTAATGCTCAACTTCTTTGTAAGTTTGGCTCTCTAACCCGCAGAAGGGATGTTTGTTGAACACCATCCCAGTAACGATGTACATGACGGTGAAAGTGTGGAAAGTTTAGGAACAAGGAAACATGCTTTCACGAAGCAACAGTCAGCACAAACAAGAAATTTCTGTGTCTCAAGCAATGGAATGACGCTGAACGAATGAAAAAAGACTTTAAGGTAAGTAGGTTTAAAACTTTCAGATCGAGTAAGGGAAGAGTAGAAATTTCTAGGCAAGAATAAGGTTGCTGCAAGAAAAAAAAGAGTAAAAGAGGTCAAAACGAAGTAGATAGAAATTCTACGTGAGAAGCACAGTCATTGAAGTAACTCAGCCAACAAGTTGATTTATTAGGCTCAACAGAGTTGATGACAAAATTAGAGAATTAGATGACAGACCCCAGAAAATTATCTAAAATTTAATTTTATATATGTGTTGAATATATATAAATACATGTATGTATTCAATAACTGTATTTGTCAATCAAATCCAAAATACTGGTAAAGTTATATATACAAAGATGTTCATCAGGAAACTCAGTTTCAGTAATAAAAACTAAAACCGCAAAATAATTTTAACATACACTGATAAGACTATGAGGTTGTTATAAATTCATTTAGTGGAATCACATGCTTTCATTAAAATCAGTTATAACTCTGTGGAGCAAACTGGTAATTCATAGGAAAGAAATCTAAGTGGAAAAAATGGATAGCAATTTCTACGCAATAATTATACGTATGTAACATACATAGAAGAATAACATATTGTAAAACAACCCTGTTCTAGTGACTGTACTAGGGAAGTGAGGCTACATATTTAATCTCTTCTGTAGCCCTGTGGGCTTCCCCGGTGGCTCAGCAATAAAGAATCAAAGAATCTGCCTGTAATGCAGGAGCAGCAGTAGAGTTGGGTTTAATTCCTGGGTCAGGAAGATCCCCTGGAGGAGGGCATGGCAACCCACTCCAGCATTCGAGAATCCCATGGACAGAGGAGCCTGGTGGGCTACAGCCTATAGGGTCGCAATGAGTCAGGCACAACTAAAGCACCTTAGTACCACGTGTGGCCCTGTAGTTAGCACCTGACTGCTGCTGCTGCTGCTGCTGCTGCTGCTGCTGCTGCTGCTGCTAAGTCTCTTCAGTCGTGTCCGACTCTGTGCGACCCCATAGACGGCAGCCCACCAGGCTCCCCCGTCCCTGGGATTCTCCAGGCAAGAACACTGGAGTGGGTTGCCATTTCCTTCTCCAATGCATGAAAGTGAAGAGAAAGTGAAGTCGCTCAGTTGTGTCCAACTCTTTTCGACCCCATGGACTGCAGCCCACCAGGCTCCTCCGTCCATGGGATTTTCCAGGCGAGAGTACTGGAGTGTTACTAATCACCTGTATTAGATAAGTCCTCTAACTAAAATTTCTCCCACATCACAGCTATAATGTAAATTTTAGAATCTAGAGAAAAAAGTTCAGGCCTCTTTTCCCTTCCTTAAATACAACTTGACATCTTCAACAAAAGCAATGCTCTACTGTATTCCATTCTTCATTCACCCTTTAAATGACATCCTTATAGGCAAAAGTCCCCTGTGAGGAAGCAAGAGCTCCCGGAGAAGCTTTCTCTCAGACCCCTGATCCCTTGCAGGAACTGCCAGAGATGATGAAGACGTCGACAGTTCTTTCCTGGGCCTGGAAGAGTGCCTCAAAAGGTGTCTATTGAGTCAATAGCCCATTACCAAGTCCTTAGAAACGGACACCGTTTCTTACCGGCTGTAGACACAGCATAAACCGTCTTTGTTGTTGCTTAGTTGCTAAGTCATGTCAGACGCTTTGGTGACTGCATGGACTGTAGCCCACCAGGCTCCTCTGTCCACGGGATTCTCCAAGGAAGAATACTGGAATGCACTGCCATTTCCTTCTTCAGGGAATCTTCCAGGGATTGAACCCAATCTCCTGCATTGGCAGGTGAGTTCTTTACCACTGAGCCACTAGGCAAGCCCCATCAATCTTTACCTGCAGTTTAAATATTATTCCTAGAAATTATGATACAAATCAAGCCTGAATTTGCTACATAAATAATTTCCCATAATTCCTAATTATGCTCAAATTCCTTATCCTCTAGAGAAAACCATATTTAATCAACTAGCACTCTATACTTGAAAGTACGCTACTTCATACAGTTCAATCAGAAAGAAAGGCATAAATTTACATTTTTAGAATATAACATGATCCATGAATTTCAACCATCATATCCTAAAAATTCTGAGAGAGTAAATGTCTCCTCAAGGTTGCAAAGATTCAGATTTAAGGAAAAAACTCTTTTCAAAACATTTCCAAAGGAAGCTTTGAAGATCTGTTATTGGAAGTGTAGATGACACCACTTGATGACTGAAAATCCTATCCGGATATCTGCTTTTATCAAGAAAGATTTTCTTGCAAAGATCAAGTTTCTCATTATCTTGCCTGCAAAACAGAAAGTCCTTCTGCTTTGTCATCATCTTTAAGAAGTTTCACCTTATACCCTTATGTTATGCAAGATCTATCTGTCTTTAAGTTGCAGAGTCAACATTGTTGCATGGAATTTTTTGTCCTTTGATGTCTCAATATGCTGATATTTCAAAGTTATAAACCTTCAGATCCTTCCCTGAATGGCCTGAAGCACCATGCTTGAGGCTGAGTTTACAAAATCAGTCCTTTCCACTGTGGCTATAAATCCTACATACAGGCCCTTAGAAAATACCTTTTATGTTTCTTCCTTTTGCCAACTATTGAAAAAACCTGAACATACATGTGACTGTAGAGTAGTGAGACCACTGTTGTGTATACAGAAGTTGAAATATGATACTATACACACAATCGTAACAAAGTTGTGCTAAAAAGCAAAACAGGGAAAGTCTAAAAACTGTCACAGACAAGAGAAACCTAAGGAGACATGATGACTACATGTTAGGTGGTAACCTGGAGAGCATCCTGGAAGAGAAAGGGGACTTTAGGGAAAAACTGAGGAAATCTGAATAAAGTACATACTTTGGTAAATAAGGATGTGTCGATATTGGTTAATGTGACCAGTGCACTATACTAATATAAGGTGCTAATAATAGGGGGTACTGGGTATGGAGTATGAAGAAACTGTACCATCTATGTAATAATTCTGTCCTAAATAAAAGTTTATATGAAACTGTCCTAAAATAAAAGTTTATATAAAAAAAAAGATAGGAGAATAACTTTCAAAGGAACAAGTCAGAATTAACCTTTCAAAGTGAGTGTGTCCCTTGTCCTCTTTTGCATTTACAATTTTACCTTTCCGTTCACACCAAAGGCTTGTTAATGAACACAGCAGAGGACCATTAAAAAAGAGGCAGACCCTCACAGACCCTTGGTAAGAGCTTTGCTCTTTTTCCAATGAAGCTATCATGGCTCAAAACACTTCTGTAACCTGCCTTTGGGGATAACTTCCTAGCCAGGCAAGAAAATCATTCTCACTATCTTACATCTGGCAGGCATTTATTCTCCCGAGGGCTAGGGCCTTGACTGCCCTGCTTATCTCCCTCATCTTCCACCCCCATACCTGTTACCTGTGATTCACCAGCACAGAAAGACTATCCCAGCTGGATGCTGAACTGAGGCTGAGGGCAGGGGAAGAGACCAGGACGCAGGCTCGCACTGCTGTCGGATGGCAGCCAGTCCTGCACCAACCGCTTCCTACTCTGAGATACACACCCAGGCTGCACCTCAGTAACAAGTGTAAGACAGGATGCGGACCCTGAGTTAAAAGCAAAATAATACCAGTGCTGTGCCTTGTTTCTTTTAATAACTGGTTTTNTGTCCATAGGTGCGTGGATTTATCTCTGGGCTTTCTATTTTGTTCCACTGATCTATATTTCTGTCTTTCCCTTGGAATGTATTTTTTAAGGTTAACTTAATATATGCTCTAGGCCTCCCCAGGTGGCTCAGTGATAAAGAACGTAACTGCCGATGCAAGAGCCTCAGGAGAGATGGGTTTGATCCGTGGGTCAGGAAGATCCCCTGAAGAAGGAAATGGCAACCTACTCCAGTATCCTTGCTGGATAATCCCATGGACAGAGAAGCCTGGGGGACCACAGCCCATGGGGTCCCAAAGAGTCGAACACGACTGAGCACACATGCATCTATGTGTCCTTACAAACAGATCATACCTTCTTTTTTTTTTCTGGTGCTATACAGTAGGTTCACATTAGTTATCTATTTTATACATAGTACTGCATATGTGTTCTGATTCTCCTAACATTTTCTTCTGCATCTAATTTTGTATTCACGACTTACGGTTCTTTGTCTTGAAGAGTACGCCCATAAGCTTTAGATTCCAAAAACCTGGATCTACCCTTGACAACAGATCTTACTTTCAACAGAGCAGTGTCGGTACAATGGTGGGGGCAGAAATCAGATTGCAACAGATTAAAGAAAATGTTTAAATCCTTCATAAAAAAAATCACAAAAATAACGAAAGGAAAACCATGGGTGAACTGGGGAAAGATATTGGTCATACACGTAAGTAACAAAGGACTGGTACTCTGGGTATAAAAATAGAACTCCTGTGAATCAATAAGGAAGAGACAACCCAAGAGACAGAGAAAATGTGCTAAATGTAAAAATGCACCTCAAAGAAAACAGGAATGAACCATAAAGGCAAAAAAATGGTTCAATGTCACGCGCACATTAAACTGTGAATTTTTTTTTTTATATATACCAGTGAGATTGGTTGAAAACTTAAAGTACGATGCTACAAAGTGCTGCTGAGGTTATAAAGCAATAAAAACCTTCCTCCGTTNGCACCTCAAAGAAAACAGGAATGAACCATAAAGGCAAAAAAATGGTTCAATGTCACGCGCACATTAAACTGTGAATTTTTTTTTTTATATATACCAGTGAGATTGGTTGAAAACTTAAAGTACGATGCTACAAAGTGCTGCTGAGGTTATAAAGCAATAAAAACCTTCCTCCGTTTGAGAGTAAGTAAAAACTGGCACAATGACCTTGGCAAACAATCTGGCAATAGCAAGCCAAGCGAAAGACGTCTGTCTATTCTTATGAAGCAGCATCAACACCTTTCCTGGACATAAACTCTGGAGAAATTCTTGTATGGGTGTGTTGTCTGTAACAGAAACAGTAAACCACAACACCAGAAACAGTTCAGATGTTTATCCACAGTAAACTGTCTGAGTAAACTGGGATTTATTCAGACAATGAACTACAAAACAGCAATGAGAGCAAGCAAATTGCTGTCACACACTACAAAATGGATGAACCTCAGGAATTTAACTTTGAATTTTAAAAGCATGGCATAAAACAATATATCAATGTTTGCATTTACATAAAGGTTAATTAGGCAAAAATAAGCAATACTGTTTAGGTGAATTTTTTCAAAGTATTTGTGGTGAAACTATATTGATAAATGATTCAATAAAATCCAAGAATGAATTATCTCTCAAGGAAAGAGTGCAGAATGTTTTGGATGGGTATTACAAGGCAATAAAACCACATTAACTTAAAGAATTGTGTCAGGAAAATAAACGTGCAAATAACAAGTCACAAACATCTTCCTACTCAAGGTTCTAAATACAGTCCAGAATTAGCAGTAATCTTATTTCAATTATTTCTTAATGGAAATGTAAGTTTTCCTTAGGTCATATCTGAATACTTAACATCACAGTTTTGCATAACACTAGCAGCCTGGATTTACAAATGACCATTTTATACTCCTAGGCCATCAGACAGAGAAGGCAATGGCACTCCACTCCAGTACTCTTGCTTGGAAAAATCCCATGGATGGAGGAGCCTGGTAGGCTGTAGTCCATGAGGTCGCTAAGAGTCAGACACGACTGAGCAACTTCACTTTCACTTTTCATTTTCATGCATTGGAGAAGAAAATGGCAACGCACTCCAGTGTTCTTGCCTGGAGAATCCCAGGGACAGAGGAACCTGGTAGGAGGCCGTCTATGGGGTCGCACAGAGTCGGACACGACTGAAGCGACTTGGCGGCAGCAGCAGCAGCCCATCAGAAATTCTCATATTGTATCCTTGACTATCTCAATGCCACCTCTTTCAGACGGTGAGCTCTCAATCCCTGAGGCTGCCAACAGTCAGCCACAGAGCTATAAAATTCAGAGTCAAGTACGGGTATAAATTTTCAAGTATAATTCTTATTCCTAAAAAGCTGAAAGCATAAGCAGAAATATAATGCCACACAACTGCCTACCGTAGCATCACGAGCATTGATGAAAACACCAGGCAGCTCAGGATACATTAGCTTCAAAACACATGTAAAAGTAAGCTGTAGAAAATTTTGGTTACCTATTAAAGTCATGCTAGTAACTAAATCTTTCTCCAAATTGGAAGCAGCAATTGTAACTGAGGGAAATTGGGGGCCAGAAGCCTGGGCAATCTTAAGTTATTTCACTGACAAGTTTGTGAATTATGACAGTTATAGAAAGGAAAGGAAAGGAAAGTGAAGTCGCTCAGTCGTGTCCGACCCTCAGCGACCCCATGGACTGCAGCCCACCAGGCTCCTCCATCCATGGGATTTTCCAGGCAAGAGTACCGGAGTGGGGTGCCACTGCCTTCTCCAGCAGATCTTCCCGACCCAGGGATGGAACCCACATCTCCCGCATTGCAGACAGACGCTTTGCCATCCGAGTCACCAGGGAAGTCCACGGCACTTATGAGACAACTGGACGTCTGAACGTGGACTAGATATATGATGATATTAAGAAATTATTGTTCATGGTTTAGGTATAATAATATATTCTGGTTGTGTTTAAAAGAAAGTTTTTATAGAGATACATACTGAGATATCTTAAGATGAAATTATGTCTGGAATTTGCTTCAAAATAATAAAAGGAGGGGAAGTTAGTGGGAATAGAGATGGAAAAAAACTGGCCACGAGTCACTAACTACTGAAGTTGGGGGATGGACACATGGGGAACTACAGGACTTTGTCCATATTTTATGTATGAATTTTTCCATGATAAAAATATGCATATACATATGTATCACACACACATATTCCTTACATAATTGTTTTCTAGGTAACACTTAAAAATTATCATTTCTTCTAGTCTCACTTTTTCCTCCTCCCCTATCAGGCTCCCCTACCCTTCAACTCTTTACACTCCAGGCAGAGTAATTTATTTTCTAAAATGTAGAACATTGTTGCTTCAGCTACACTCACTGCCTGCAGGATAAAGGCTCAAGTCCCCTGCTCTTGATTACAGAGGGAGCTCTTTGTGATTGACTCCCCCATCGCAGATCCATTGTGTCTCCTGCTTCCACTAACCCAGATGAGAAAGAACTAAGAAAGAATCATAAAAGAAATATCCAGAGCAGAAGGGGAAAAAAAAAAAAAATCAAGATACGGGGTCCTCCAGGTAAAGTGAAGAAAATGTTTCAAAAGGGAGGGACTGATTGATTTACATCAAATACCATTAAGAAATTAAGTAATGTTAGACTGGAGGAGGCGATGGCACCCCACTCCAGTACTCTTGCCTGGAAAATCCCACAGACGGAGGAGCCTGGCAGGCTGCGGTCCATGCTAAGGGTTGGACACGACTGAGCAACTTCACTTTCACTTTTCACTTTCATGCACTGGAGAAGGAAATGACGACCCACTCCAGTGTTCTTGCCTGGAGAATCCCAGGGACGGGGGAGCCTGATGGGCTGCCATCTATGGGATCCACAGAGTCGGACACGACTGAAGTGACTTGGCAGCAGCAGCAGAGTGAAAATATGGCCGTGAGATTAAGCAATATCAAGGCCAATGGTGACCTTTTCAAGAGTGGTTACGGTGGAGAGGCAGAGGCAAAGCTTGATGGAAGTGTGTTCAAGAAAAAATGAAAAGAAAGGAAATACGAGATGAGGAGTATAGACAACGTTTGCGAAGAACTGACTGTAAGGAGAGTGGAGGAAAGGAACACTAGCTGCAAAGGGAAATGCAGCCATATGAGGGCCATTCTATTTATTTTCTGCTGTTGTTGTTCTTAAAGAAAAGAATAATAACAGAGATGCTGATGAGAAAGATCCAATGAAGGGAAAAATCAATGATGTAGGACAGAGTTCAAAGAACTATTTGATACGTGGGCCAGGTCTGGCCTGTTGACTATTTTTCTTTCTTTTTTTTTTTTAACTGTTGACTATTTTTATAGCCCATGAGCAAACAGTGATTTCTACATATCTAAATGGTCGCAAAAAAATCAAAAGAAAAATAATATTTCATGAAATAAGAAAGTTATGCCGAATTCAAATGTCAGTGTCCACAAATAAAGCTTTATTGGAATCTAATCACACTCAGCGTATCCTCACTGAGTATGACTGCTTTTGCTCAACAATGACTGAGTTGGGTTGCTGTGGTAAGAGGTTATATGTGACATTTTATTGATTCCCACTGTTGCACAGAGCTCTATGAATCACAATGATAGAGTTATAACTTGACAATATTTCAAGTGCCACGTGTGTATCACTATACTATGCACGTAATTTTCTTATTATCAATGCAAAAGGAGATTAAATGGACTTGGAACAGAAGGCACAGAGTTGATTTCTTTTGTTACTGAATTAGATGGCAACACATTTTGTTTGTTATGTAGCAATACCACAGCTGCGCTAAAAAAAATACAATATATGTCAACATTACCCCAGCCTACACACTCATCACAATTTCTCCAACTCATATGGATGCCTCAGAAAGATCAGAAAATTCTAAACAGAATGTCCTATTACAGAAAAATTTCCTCACAAAATATAAAAATAAAATGAGGCTGCCACCAAAGTTAAGTGGGCAAATGGTATATTTGTTAAGACAAGCAAAGAAAGCTGTTTACCAACTGCATATTAAATAAATTACATTATGTGGTAGCTGCCAAAGGTATGTTTCTAGAGAAAATAAACGTATTTAAAACTAAGCCTTTTGGTAAGAACACTACTCACAAGAGTTGAAGAAATAGGATGCAATGTCAACAGTCAATTTAAAAAACAAACGATTGAAAACAAAACCAAATGATTTCAAGTCATTTTCCTTATCTCCTTTCATGTCAATAGGTGTACAGATACCACTTACTGTTTTTCAGAGGGGTCAGTGCTCCTCGAAGTGATAGGAAAATTACCTTTGTATGAACAATCTGCATGAAATAAACCATAGGCAAGGATATTTTTAAAGAAGCTTAGAAAACATAAATTCAGTAACATCTGAAGTGGGATCTGCTAATACGTAATACAATGGATTTGTCCCCAAAATATACATAAATAAAAAAAGGTTTAGTTTGTCAAATTTACAAAGCTAGTGAAAATGTAATGCATTTAAAGGCTAGGATTACTCACTGTTTTATTCATTAGCAGGTACTTTGTGAAAAAATTCAAAAAAAAGGAAATCAGTCCTGAATATTCATTGGGAAGGGCTGATGCTCAAACTCAAGCTAAAATACTTTAGCCACCTGATGCCAAGAGCTGACTCATTGGAAAAGACCCGGATACTGGGAAAGATTGAAGGCAAGAGGAGAAGGGGGAGACAGAGGATGACATGGTAGGATGGCATCACTGACTCAATGGACATGAGTTTGAGCAAATTCAGGGAGATAGTGAAGGACAGGGAAGCCTGGTGTGCTGCAGTTCATGGGGTGGAAAGAGTCAGATATGACTTAGCGACTGAACAACAGCATTATGTTATTAAACCAGCAGTGTTAACGGTGGAATTAACTTGCTTTCATGAAGTTAACTACAGTTAGCTCTGTGCATCATTTTGTTAGATAAAGAAGCTAAATATCCTGATTTACCATGGACTAACACTGGTAAAATTTAATTGCAATTTTTTTTAGCTCTGATTAGGCTGAATTTTTTTTTTTTTTTTTTTTTTTTTTGAATGACAAGAACCACCTTCAACCATCATCAGAAATTAGATTTTGCTGAAAACCTGATGTTTACTAAGTTTTTCCCTGTGGTTCAGAGGTAAAGAGTCCGCCTGCAATGCAGGAGACCCAATTTCGATCCTTGGGTGGGGAAGATCCCCTGGAGGAGNTTTTTTTTTTTTTTTTGGAATGACAAGAACCACCTTCAACCACCATCAGAAATTAGATTTTGCTGAAAACCTGATGTTTACTAAGTTTTTCCCTGTGGTTCAGAGGTAAAGAGTCCGCCTGCAATGCAGGAGACCCAATTTCGATCCTTGGGTGGGGAAGATCCCCTGGAGGAGGAAATGTCAACCCACTTCAGTATGCTTGCCTGGGAAATCCCACGGACAGAGAAGGCTGGTAGGCTACAGTACATGGGGTCACAAAGAGTTGGACACGACTTAGCATTTACTAATGAATTCAACCTAAAATCATACTAAGCACAGTACCTGTATTCAAGAGTTACTCTACAGTAAAATCATTTTGACAATCACCATTGGAATAACAAGTCATGTCAAGTTGCTCTATAAACTTCTTACATTGCTAAAAATTAAAACTAGAAGCAAAATGTCCATTTCCACACAATTCTTCAGCTGATATTCTTTCTAAGCTCAAACTACAATTCTATCAACATTTTTTGGACCCTGAGTGCAGTGCAATAGAAATTTTGTATTTCAAAATTCATCCGCCAGCCACAAAAGACCACAGATTACAGAATTCCACTTACATGAAATGTCCAGAACAAGCAAATCTATACGGAGAGAAAGTTTTTTATCAATGGTTTCTCAGGGCTGGGAGGGATTTGGAGGGGGCAAGGAGTAAGTGCTAATGGGTATGGGATTTCTTTAACAGAGGAACTAAAATGTTCTAAAATTAGACTGGTAATGGTTTTACCACCTTGTGAATATACTAAATAACATTTCATTATATATTTTAAATAGGTGAACCGTATGATATGTGAAGCATATTTTAATAAAAATGTTGTTAAAAATCCATTTAACTGTGCATTGAGGAGCTTCCTCCTAACCTTCAGTCAGAAGCAATCAGTTTGCAATGTAATGACAAGAGTCTGCTGGGAACAAGCAGTGTCTAAATTTCCAGGTGGTGCTAGGGGTAAAGAACCCACCGGTCAACGCAGGAGATGTGGATTCAATCCCTGGTTTGGGAAGATCCCCTGGAAAAGGCAATGGCAACCCATTCCAGTGTTCTTGCCTGGAGAATCCCATGGACAGAGGAGCCTGACAGGCTCCAGTTCCCGGCGTCACAAAGAGCCAGACACGACTGACGTGAACTAGCACAGTACACAACACAAACATCCCATTACCCCATATACTAACCAGCACTTGGTTTACATCAGACTTTTTGATCCTGCCACTTTGAAGACCCAAACATTGTCTTGTTTCATTGTTGCTAATTTGTGCTTTCCCGGTTAGTATGAATCATAGTGTATCCTAGCGATGAAAATGAACTTTTTAATATACATGTATTGGCCACTTATGTCATTAAATTGTGTATTTTTCCAATGAATAGTCTTTTTTAAATTGAGTTTAAGTTTTTCTACATAATGGATACATAATGGATAATAATTCTTGAGTTGTGTATTTTAGAAAATGATTTTCCCAGGGTGTGAATTTGCCTTTACCCTAATTTACAGTAACATTTTCCTCCCTCAGAGAGTCTTCATATAGATAGAATCAAACAGTAATTTTCATTTAGAGCTGTGTTTTTCAGATGCTGCCTGAAAAATCTTTTCCTATAAGATTACAGAGACATCTGTAAATCTATTCTACTAAAGCAGACTTTAAAAATGGACTTCCCTGGTGGCTCAGATGGTAAAGCGTCTGCCTGCAATGCAGGAGACCTGGGTTCGATCTCTGGGTTGGGAAGACTCCCTGGAGAAGGAAATGGCAACCCACTCCAGTACTCTTGCCTGGAAAATCCCATGGACGGAGGAGCTTGGTGCAGGCTACTGTTCTTGGGGTTGTAAAGAGTCGGGCACGACTGAGCGACTTCAAAATTTAAAGTAGACTTTAAATTTTATTTACACATATAGAGCTTTAACATATCAGACTTCATTTCTTCATGTGTTGAGATAAAGAATCTTACTTAATTTTTAAGTGGAAAGCCAACCATTCTTGCACATTTACTGAAATATCTATTCTGTTCTCATTGACTCATAGGGCAATCTCATTATGTCCCAAGTCGCCATATACAACTGGGTTTCATTCTAAGCTCTTTTTTCTGTTTCATGGATTTGACTTTATCTATAAAAACACCAGGACATGGAAAAACAGACTGGTTCAAAATAGGAAAAGGAGTACATCAAGGCTGTATATTGTTACCCTGCTTATTTAACTTATATGCAGATTACATCATAAGAAACGCTGGGCTGGAAGACGCACAAGCTGGAATCAAGATTGCCAGGAGAAATATCAATAACCTTAGATGTGCAGATGATACCACCTTTATGGCAGAAAGTGAAGAACTAAAGAACCTCCTGATGAAAGTGAAAGAAGAGAGTGAAAAAGTTGGCTTAAAGCTCAACATTCAGAAGACGAAGATCATGACATCTGGTCCCATCACTTCATGGCTAATAGATGGGGAAAGAGTGGAAACAGTGGCAGACTTTATTTTGGGGGTCTCCAAAATCACTGTGGATAGTGATTGCAGCCATGAAATTAAAAGATGTTTGCTCCTTGGAAGGAAAGTTATGACCAACCTAGATAGCATATTCAAAAGCAGAGACATTACCTTGCCAACAAAGGTCCGTCTAGTCAAGGCTATGGTTTTTCCAGTGGTCATGTATGGATGTGAGAGTTGGACTATAAAGAAAGCTGAGTGCAGAAGAATTGATGCTTTTGAACTGCGGTGTTGGAGAAGACTCTTGAGAGTCCCTTGGACTGCAAGGAGATCCAACCAGTCCATCCTAAAGGAGATCAGTCCTGGGTGTTCATTGGAGGTACTGATGTTGAAGCTGAAACTCCAAAGTAGCTGAAACTACTTTGGCCACCTGATATGAAGAGCTGACTCATTGGAAAAGACCTTGATGCTGGGAAAGATTGATGGCAGGAGGAGAAGTGAACGACAGAGGATGAGATGGTTGGATGGCATCACTGACTCGATGGACGTGAGTCTGAGTGAACTCGGGAGTTGGTGATGGAGAGGGAGGCCTGGCGTGCTGCGTTCATGGGGCAACAAAGAGTCGGACACAACTGAGTAACTGAACTGAACTGATAAAAACACCCCACTGTGTTAATCAACTTTTCTTTAAAATACACCTTGTTATTTACTGAGGCAAATGTGCCTTTCTTACTTATTCAAAATTTTCTTTGTTCATCTTGGACATTTATTCTTCTACACAAAGTAAATAAATCTCTTGATATGCCTTAAATTTATAGACTAATTCAGGAAAACAGACATGTTTAAGACATTCTATCTTCCCATTCAATGGGACATATCTCTGTCTTAATTCACTTGTTCTTTTATTTCTCTCAAGTACTAATAATTTTCTCTGTCAAGATCATGCATGTCTTCAGATTTACTTCTAGGTATCTATTCGAAGGTAATTTCTTTTTCTCACTGGTTCTGGCTGGTAAATAGTACACCAAGATTTCCATGGTCTACTCCTATATCCAGCAAAAATAATACTCTTGTTGGTTCTAACATTTTATCTCCATATTCTCCTGGACATTTTTTTATGTAGGTAATCTTATTGTCTAAAAATACTGATCATTTTTAGACAACAACATTATTTTTTTCAGATTATATATTTGTCTGTTTCATATTACACCTGCCACGACCTACACAATAAAGCTAAACAGTAACAGTAACAACCAGAATCAGTGCATTTTTCTAATTTAGTGAAAATGCTTCTAAGGCCTCACCGCTAAGCTGATATTTACTATACGTTTTTGATGAGTCCTTATAAGGCTAAGGGACTTCTTCCTTTTCATTTTAATGAATGGCACTTAGAACCCTTCTAAAGATAATCCATGAACTATTAAGTCTACCAACTTAGGACACCCTATCTGGAAACGGGGGTTGCTGAAGTGATGATGAACAGACGTTATATAGAAAGCTTGTCTTTTCCTTTAAAACAAAGTCTTTCTCAAGCGGTCCTTCCACTCTGACAGCTATATGTTTCTTCCCTTTCCTCACCAGACAATAAACTTGCAAGCCAAGGAAGGATGTATGACTTCCCTTCGCAGTTCTTAAATCTTATTCAAAGAAAACAATGGACTAATACAAACCCATTTTCATTCTGCTCATCAGAAACTAAGTAAATAGCTTTCACATATGATCATGTCATTAACTTTTGACATTTTATCTTTACAACTTTATCAATGGTCTACACAAGATGACTGGTAAACACGTGTTTACATATCATATAGAAATTTTTAAAGCCTTGAGAGAGTAGGTAAGTAGGTAAAATAACTTTTAATTAAATGTCTTCAAGCATAATCTCCCATAACATCTTACATAAACATTAATGGATTATTAATGTCTACAAGATGGCAATGGTTACAAACTATTACATGAAATATATAATGACACACTGTGTGATGAGTATATACAAAATGCAACGCAGGAATTTTTTTGTGTGTGTGGCTGGGGATAGGGTTTTGACTATGGAATTTTTGAGGTATCAACCACATTTTTGCTATAGAAGTATCTATAAAGTGAGATAAATATTAAAGTTTTATCATGTATCACTTTATGAACTAGCTTTCATTTTTCAATAAAATAGGTACTTCTAAGGAAAAACGGTAAAATGCTGAGATCCAAAATTAAAACTCATTCATATTTATAGAGGAAAAACAATGAATCCACCTTGAAATGAGTTGCTCTTGACAAGAAGATTAATATAGAGGAAAAAAAAGAGCTAAATTCCTCACAACAAATAGAAATGGGGTATTAGACACTTAAGGGATGTTCTAAACATAAAATATAAAGTCCAAGGTTTCTAACTACTTACATTTTTCTCAAATTGTTTTATAAACATTAAAGTACTCCAAGATGCTACCTGGTATCTGTGTTTGTTCACACTATCTACTTGAAAATATTTTAAACTGAGTAAACTTTCACCCAGTGGTAATTGTGTCACCCAGCAATATAACTAAAATCTGTCACGATACCAATGCATAAGGTTCATATTCTTCTAAAATTTATACAACCCACACATGGGACAAATCTATTTTAAAGATAAATACTTGAGGCTTTCTTAAAAATAATTTTAAAACCACATCAGTATTGTATTGCCTCCAATTGAAATAGTACTGGTTCCATGATGAATAATAGAATGTAATGAGAAGAAACACTTTAGAACTCTGAAATAAACAAATGAAGGTTCATACAAAAGGGAGGGTTTTGCTCAGTTACTCAGCATAAAATCAGCGAAGTAAATCTCTGTTTAAGTAATTAGTTTATCATGTACCTTTATTAAAAACAAAGAAAAGAACAACCAAAATCAAAATAAAACAGCCACTGTACAGTGAAGTCATGACTCCGGGGCCTTTGCCGTTTAAGGTACAGGAAATGGAACTGCCACCTAAAGGGAACTCTGTTTCAAAAACAAGAATTAGGAGTAAGAGATGAACGTGTGTAATTAGATAGGAATTCACTGAAGCAAATGACAGTCATTCAAAACAATTCAAAACCGTTAGAGGACAAGAACTAAGTAGAATTACAAAATAATTCTAACTTCCTCTCAGCACTGAAGGTGGGCCTGTAAGACCTTTGCTATCTGTAAGGAGGAGAGGGTGGGAGTTCCTGTTTTAAAAAGTGACGTAAGCAAACTGTTGAGTATAAAGTGAGGAAAGACCAAGAAGAGCAAATTGCAAAAGACTAGGTAGCAGAGGAAAGCTCAAATTCTTTGATAAATTGATTCTGACAATCAGTAAAATAACAGCAATGGACAGGTATCCAAATCCTTTTTCAGTCAGTGATTTTCTCCATGGTGTCTCTGGGCCAAATAATTAAAAACAGACAAAAAACACATTGCAGACAAGCAAGATGTGAGAGGGGATCAAGTTGAATAGCAGTTAATCACACGTGATTTGAAAAGATAAAGATGGTAGCTGCAGTTATACTGGGTTGGCCAAAAAGTTCATTGGAGTTTTCCTATAAGATCTTCGGGGAAAACCACCCAAGTGAACTTTTTGGCCAAGCCAATACAACATGGACCTCTGAACATTAAAGGCTACAAAGACTGGCAGGACATCCTGCTGGACCAAAGGCGAAGAACTCCCTACACCTTTGAAAACCAAACGCCAGTTGAGTGATGGGACCACAGACAGAACCATTTCCACGGGAACCCACACCACTCTCACCTCTGCCCTGGACTGCTGCAGCGGCCTCCTAACCCATTTCCCTGGTTCTCTTCCGCCACATCCCACCCTCAAACACAGTTTATTCTCCACAAGGAAGCCAGGCTCTTTTTGAAGCACTAACTATAATCTGACAGCTCCACTCAACTTTCCGATGACATCGTATCACAGAACAAAGTACCAGTTCCACAGAGGGGCCTCAGAGCTCTCTGCGATCTCATCCTGCTCTGTAAGCCATGACCCGGCTCCCTCTGCCCCTGCCCTTGAGACACAGGACACCTGGGGGTCTGGCTGCCCCGTGTGCTCTGCTCTGTACTGAGACATCTGTTCCACTGACTCCTGCTCACCATACAGCTTCACCTCTCCACTCCAATTTGCTGTAATGCCTTTCTAAGCCCTTCTCTCTAGCCATGATCACTTTTACCTCCCTCTTTATTTTGGGGCTTCCCTGGTGGCTCGGCCAGTAAAAGCATCTGTCTGCAATGCGGGAGACCCAGGTTTGATCCCTGCGTCAGGAAGATCCCCTGGAGAAGGAAATGGCAACCCACTCCAGGACTCTTGCCTGGAAAATTCCATGGACTGAGGAAGCTGACAGGGTACAGTCCATGGGGTCACAAAGTGTCGGACATGACTGAGCAACTTCACTTTCTTTATTTTGGAGAAGGAAATAGCAACCCACTCCAGTACTCTTGTCTGGAGAATTTCGTGGAGAGAAGAGCGGAACAGGCGGCAGTCCATGGAAAAGCAAAGAGTCGGACACAACTGTGCAATGAACTTTCTTTTCTTTCTTCTCTTTCCACAAATGCATTTTTGAGTGCATGTGTGTGCTTGGGCTTCCCAGGTGGCACAGTGATAATAAATCTGCCTGACGATACAAGAGATGCAGGAGATATGGGTTAAATCCCTGGGCCAGGAAGATCCCCTAGAGATGGGAATGGCCACCCACTCCAGTACTCTTGCCTGGAGAATTCCATGGACAGAGAAGCCTGGCGGGCTATAGTCCATGGGGTCACAGAGTCAGACACAACCGAGCGACTGTGCCTGTACGCATTCACCTGTGTGCTCGCTCACTCCATCTCACTTGAAGACACATCCCACCTCAAACTCCCTTCTCCTATGTTTCCTGTGTATCAACAAGTACTTTGTATAAACCAGCCAAGCTTCAACTTTTTCTACTTCCATAAACACAGCTTCTTCCTAGAACCACTTAAGTCAACAAGCAGCATCATACAATGCAGTTATAAACTTTCCTTAATCTTTTGCTTGGACACCTTACTTTTCACTTTCTGAATTTCTACACTTGGTAAGAGGATGGATCATAGACTACATCTTCTTTTCTCAAGTGATCAGCACACTGCTGAACAAATATTCCGTGCTCAGAGAATGTTTTTAATAAGAAAGCTCTAGCTTCCCCTCGCTTTTGATTGCCTCAAATCAGCTGTGTTACTAGAGAACTGACCTTCTGCAGCGTGACTACAGTAAAGGAAAGTCTTATGCACTGGAAAATATTTCTCTGTGTAAAAGTCTCTGCAACTCACTAGCACTATATGTGTTTCCATTTGTTTTTCCAGAAGTGGTGATGAGATTAATAGTAATTCTTCCATCGTGTCTTCTGATCAGAAGCAGACGCTTTATGACATGACCATGTGGGGTTAAGGGTAATTTATGGCCCCAGATCAGTGTGTCATTAGCCGGCCTGTGATAGGACTGCCTGCTTGACCTTTTTTATTAGCACCCTGAGCAAATCAACAGGGTTCTGGCCAACCCATCTAGATTGTAAAAAGAATCCAAAAGTTCCAGTGATTTTTTTTTAACATCTGAGTCTCAATTTTATTAATTAGTGATACAAAATGTCTTATCATCACTAATAGAATCATTAGTAATTGTGAAAGCAATGAGTTAGAAACCGCATTCTTAACGTTAGAAATCTTTGACATTCAGTGACATTGGTCTCTAAGGTCCAGGTTCAGTTTTGATACACTGTTTTAATGATGGTGTTTAACTGAAAAAGCACCACACAGAGACCCAGAGGGGGGAAAAAAAAAAAACCTTGCTGCCTGTGCTTACTAAATCATTACACTTCTTTTTATGTTTCATCTACCAAGCATTCAAAGATTGCTGATGAAATTCAGCTAGCGAGGTATATCTTTCCTAACTTTAGCATCAATCAACTATTCTTAGAGCTAATCGTAAAGTGCTATTTTTTAAGCAAATGGGTCAGAACTCTCTGAAAGCAGCTCATTTGGATGATTTGTAAGCAAAATTGAAAATTCTGTTTCCAAATTATCTAAGTCTGTAGTGATTTTTGAAAAGAAGAACATATCTGGACAAACAGTATTTTTCAAAAAGAAAAAAAAAGCAAATTCAAACGCTTGGGAAAAGGCTTACTATTGTTTCAAATGTTTTCTTTTCAAGCATTCCTCTAAACTCTCCCTTTATCTTAAGACTGAAGCCCTCAGTGACTCACACTGTGACATATTAAAAACTAACAGAAGGAAAAAGGTGAACCTAAGGGACTTAGGTTGACTCCAGCTAANCTTTGCTATCTGTAAGGAGGAGAGGGTGGGAGTTCCTGTTTTAAAAAGTGACGTAAGCAAACTGTTGAGTATAAAGTGAGGAAAGACCAAGAAGAGCAAATTGCAAAAGACTAGGTAGCAGAGGAAAGCTCAAATTCTTTGATAAATTGATTCTGACAATCAGTAAAATAACAGCAATGGACAGGTATCCAAATCCTTTTTCAGTCAGTGATTTTCTCCATGGTGTCTCTGGGCCAAATAATTAAAAACAGACAAAAAACACATTGCAGACAAGCAAGATGTGAGAGGGGATCAAGTTGAATAGCAGTTAATCACACGTGATTTGAAAAGATAAAGATGGTAGCTGCAGTTATACTGGGTTGGCCAAAAAGTTCATTGGAGTTTTCCTATAAGATCTTCGGGGAAAACCACCCAAGTGAACTTTTTGGCCAAGCGAATACAACATGGACCTCTGAACATTAAAGGCTACAAAGACTGGCAGGACATCCTGCTGGACCAAAGGCGAAGAACTCCCTACACCTTTGAAAACCAAACGCCAGTTGAGTGATGGGACCACAGACAGAACCATTTCCACGGGAACCCACACCACTCTCACCTCTGCCCTGGACTGCTGCAGCGGCCTCCTAACCCATTTCCCTGGTTCTCTTCCGCCACATCCCACCCTCAAACACAGTTTATTCTCCACAAGGAAGCCAGGCTCTTTTTGAAGCACTAACTATAATCTGACAGCTCCACTCAACTTTCCGATGACATCGTATCACAGAACAAAGTACCAGTTCCACAGAGGGGCCTCAGAGCTCTCTGCGATCTCATCCTGCTCTGTAAGCCATGACCCGGCTCCCTCTGCCCCTGCCCTTGAGACACAGGACACCTGGGGGTCTGGCTGCCCCGTGTGCTCTGCTCTGTACTGAGACATCTGTTCCACTGACTCCTGCTCACCATACAGCTTCACCTCTCCACTCCAATTTGCTGTAATGCCTTTCTAAGCCCTTCTCTCTAGCCATGATCACTTTTACCTCCCTCTTTATTTTGGGGCTTCCCTGGTGGCTCGGCCAGTAAAAGCATCTGTCTGCAATGCGGGAGACCCAGGTTTGATCCCTGCGTCAGGAAGATCCCCTGGAGAAGGAAATGGCAACCCACTCCAGGACTCTTGCCTGGAAAATTCCATGGACTGAGGAAGCTGACAGGGTACAGTCCATGGGGTCACAAAGGGTCGGACATGACTGAGCAACTTCACTTTCTTTATTTTGGAGAAGGAAATAGCAACCCACTCCAGTACTCTTGTCTGGAGAATTTCGTGGAGAGAAGAGCGGAACAGGCGGCAGTCCATGGAAAAGCAAAGAGTCGGACACAACTGTGCAATGAACTTTCTTTTCTTTCTTCTCTTTCCACAAATGCATTTTTGAGTGCATGTGTGTGCTTGGGCTTCCCAGGTGGCACAGTGATAATAAATCTGCCTGACGATACAAGAGATGCAGGAGATATGGGTTAAATCCCTGGGCCAGGAAGATCCCCTAGAGATGGGAATGGCCACCCACTCCAGTACTCTTGCCTGGAGAATTCCATGGACAGAGAAGCCTGGCGGGCTATAGTCCATGGGGTCACAGAGTCAGACACAACCGAGCGACTGTGCCTGTACGCATTCACCTGTGTGCTCGCTCACTCCATCTCACTTGAAGACACATCCCACCTCAAACTCCCTTCTCCTATGTTTCCTGTGTATCAACAAGTACTTTGTATAAACCAGCCAAGCTTCAACTTTTTCTACTTCCATAAACACAGCTTCTTCCTAGAACCACTTAAGTCAACAAGCAGCATCATACAATGCAGTTATAAACTTTCCTTAATCTTTTGCTTGGACACCTTACTTTTCACTTTCTGAATTTCTACACTTGGTAAGAGGATGGATCATAGACTACATCTTCTTTTCTCAAGTGATCAGCACACTGCTGAACAAATATTCCGTGCTCAGAGAATGTTTTTAATAAGAAAGCTCTAGCTTCCCCTCGCTTTTGATTGCCTCAAATCAGCTGTGTTACTAGAGAACTGACCTTCTGCAGCGTGACTACAGTAAAGGAAAGTCTTATGCACTGGAAAATATTTCTCTGTGTAAAAGTCTCTGCAACTCACTAGCACTATATGTGTTTCCATTTGTTTTTCCAGAAGTGGTGATGAGATTAATAGTAATTCTTCCATCGTGTCTTCTGATCAGAAGCAGACGCTTTATGACATGACCATGTGGGGTTAAGGGTAATTTATGGCCCCAGATCAGTGTGTCATTAGCCGGCCTGTGATAGGACTGCCTGCTTGACCTTTTTTATTAGCACCCTGAGCAAATCAACAGGGTTCTGGCCAACCCATCTAGATTGTAAAAAGAATCCAAAAGTTCCAGTGATTTTTTTTTAACATCTGAGTCTCAATTTTATTAATTAGTGATACAAAATGTCTTATCATCACTAATAGAATCATTAGTAATTGTGAAAGCAATGAGTTAGAAACCGCATTCTTAACGTTAGAAATCTTTGACATTCAGTGACATTGGTCTCTAAGGTCCAGGTTCAGTTTTGATACACTGTTTTAATGATGGTGTTTAACTGAAAAAGCACCACACAGAGACCCAGAGGGGGGAAAAAAAAAAAACCTTGCTGCCTGTGCTTACTAAATCATTACACTTCTTTTTATGTTTCATCTACCAAGCATTCAAAGATTGCTGATGAAATTCAGCTAGCGAGGTATATCTTTCCTAACTTTAGCATCAATCAACTATTCTTAGAGCTAATCGTAAAGTGCTATTTTTTAAGCAAATGGGTCAGAACTCTCTGAAAGCAGCTCATTTGGATGATTTGTAAGCAAAATTGAAAATTCTGTTTCCAAATTATCTAAGTCTGTAGTGATTTTTGAAAAGAAGAACATATCTGGACAAACAGTATTTTTCAAAAAGAAAAAAAAAGCAAATTCAAACGCTTGGGAAAAGGCTTACTATTGTTTCAAATGTTTTCTTTTCAAGCATTCCTCTAAACTCTCCCTTTATCTTAAGACTGAAGCCCTCAGTGACTCACACTGTGACATATTAAAAACTAACAGAAGGAAAAAGGTGAACCTAAGGGACTTAGGTTGACTCCAGCTAAACCCAAGATATGTGAATTCACCTGAAAATGACTAAACTTAGATTTTCATAAATCAAAATGAGCAATCTTCTTGTAACACACAAACTTGAGACCTACACACACACACACACACACACACACACACACACACACACACACACATATAGAGTCTTAGCATAAACACCAGAACATGGGACACACAGAATATTTCTTTTATTTTCAGGAGCCCATTATTTTCAAAGTGTTTCTTTCACAAACAATCTTGAGGAAAAATGGTAACACAAGGGGAAAAACAACACTGAAGTTAATGGTAAGAGTTGTTGAAAGCAGGATTAAATTAGAACCCTTGGAACTGCACCAATCATTTCCCACCATGGACATCTCAAGCAGAAGAAAAAAAGCCCTACTCTCTGTAGAAGTAACGAAGGAAATTCACTTTCCCCACCAAGGTCACATGTTCAAACAAACATGGTGTACTAAGATCAAGCCACAGCAAAGTCAATGATTTGATTCAATGGCTCTAATTAGACATAAACTAGCAATAAACTAAACTCTAAACATTAGGGAAAATGGCATTGTCACAGGAAACAAAACGCTGCTGCTGCTGCTAAGTTGCTTCAGTCGTGCCCTACTCTGTGCGACCCTGTAGACGGCAGCCCACCAGGCTCCCCCGTCCCTGGGATTCTCCAGGCAAGAACACTGGAGTGGGTTGCCATTTCCTTCTCCAATGCATCAACGTGAAAAGGGAAAGTGAAGTCGCTCAGTCGTGTCCGACTCTTGGCAACCCCATGGACTGCAACCTACCAGGCTCCTCCGCCCATAGGATTTTCCAGGCAAGAGTACTCGAGTGGGGTGCCATTGCCTTCTCCAAACCAAACGCTAGGGAAACACTATAACCAAGTGTTTTATTTTACCTGCTGTTTAACATTAAGCTGGTTAAGCAACCAGAGGGAAAAGCCCTGGTGATTTAACTGGCCACTTACGTCTCAGAGCTTCAGGAATGCTGAGTATGGCCAATAACTGAGTGAGGAAATCAGGCAAGAATCAACACCACAAAAGGGGAAGTAATTTGCTAGGTAGCCTATAATTAGCCTCTGAATCTTACAGTAGAATACCATTGAGGCAAACAGCTTTGGAAGATTTAAAACGGGATTAGTCATTCACATGAATGAATAAGTGCAGAATGTAGATACCTGAGCTGGGGAAAATGAAAAAAAGCACATCATGAAAGCCGTACACCTCCTCCTCTTCAGGGGGCACAGACTCTCAACCAGATTTCTGAGCACAACACCCTTGCTTCTGCAAACGTAAGGGCCACCTATGTGAGAGGACACTAGCCAAATGATAGAATCAGCCAAACTAGAATATCATAACAATAAAAACCCAACAGTGAGTCAATTTAACAAACATTAACTAGAGTGGTTAATTCTCAGGTATCATTAAATATAGCAATTTCTGTACAGAATATCCCTGCACCACAAAAACTATCCGTTACATCAATTCTTTTTATTCAGCAAAATATTCAACTTTTTCAAATGATATTTGAATCACTGCTGCTGCGGTTAAGTTGCTTTAGTCGTGTCTGACTCTGTGCGACCCCACAGACAACAGCCCACCAGGCTCTCCCGTCCCTGGGATTCTCCAGGCAAGAACACTGGCGTAGGTTGCCATTTCCTTCTCCAAAGCATAAAAGTGAAAGTGAAGTCGCTCAGTCATGTCCGACTCTTGAAGCTAAAATTTTGATTCGATAGAAGTTACAATATGTAGAATAAGTGGTCTTAATAATCATTCACTAATAATTAACATATTATGATAATTAAGTGGTATTAATCAGATACAATCAGAAGTTGACCCTGATCTCAAGATATTCAGTTACAATGAAATTATCTAAAATACTTAAGCTGAAAAGGGAACAACTTTTGGACTTCCTTGGTGGACAGTGGATAGGAACTGGCCTGCCAATGCAGGGGACGTGGGCTTGACCGGGTCCCGGGGGATTCCACATGCCATGAAGCAACTAAGCCCTCGTACTACAACTCCTGAAGCCTGAGTGCCCTAGAGCCTGTGGTCTGCAACAAGAGAAGCCACCACAATGGGAAGATTGGGCACCCCAACTAGAGAGGAGCCCCTGCTCTCTGCAGCTAGGCAAAGCCAAGCGCACTGCAACTAAGATCCAGCCCAGCCAAATAAATAATTAGAAGCAAGTATTAACAAAAGGGAACAACTTCCATATAAGCTTTGCTTAAGGCTTTATTACTAAATTATTCAAAGATAAAGCACAAAACTCCCACCATACCAAAGTACATTAATCAATATAATGATATGAATGTGTTAGCCGCTCAGGCGTGTCCGACTCTTTGCAACCCCATGGACTGTAGCCCGCCAGGCTTCTCCATCCGTGGGATTCTCCAAATACTGAAGTGGGTTGCCATGCCCTTCCCCCAATTATATGAATAGGAAATATTTAATTAAATAATTGATAAGACATGAAACTTTAAATAAAGACAAGTTAAAATTCAGGCTCAAAAGCTTTACTACGTAAATTCACAACATTCCCGATTTTTGTTTGAAGTAGTGTGGTGGTTTAAAAATATGGCCCCAAATTCTTTTACATATTCACAAAAAATGAAGGGGTGGGTCCAAGTGTCTTTCTACTGAAAGTAAAAAAGTGAAAGCATTAGTAGCTCAGTCATGTCCGACTCTTTGTGACCCCATAGACTGTAGCCCACCAGGCTCCTCTGTCCATGGGATTCTCCAGACAACCCATACTGGAGTGGGCTGCCAATTCCTCCTTCAGGGGATCCTCCCCATCCAGGGATGGAACCTGGGTCTCCTGCATTGCAGGCAGATTCTTTACCGTCTGAGCCACCAGGGAAGCCCAAGTGATGCTGAATGACTTCCCAAGTTAAGACAGCTTCCACGTGGCTTCTTTGAGACTCTGGCCCTGGGGAGGCCAGCCTCCATGTAAGAAGCTCGCCGTCCTGAGACTACAGTGCTATCAAGGCTTCATGCTGGCATTGCAGTGAACAGCCACAGCCAAGCATACTGTCACCAGCTAGCATCAGCTGCCAGCCAAGCAAGAGAGCTGACATCTGACCACCAAGGCAGCAAAAGCCCCAAGTGTGAACTACCAGCTGAGCCCGTCCCAAATTCCTGATCTACATGCCATGATCAAAATAAAACGGCTGTTCCTAAGTGCCCAGGTTCTGGAGGAATCTGTCAAGCAGAAGACACAATAGGTTTCGTAATTAAAGAAGCGTCTCAGTGGTAAACTGGTTGCCAAGATAAAAACTCAGGCCATAGCATTCCATTGCATTAAAAATGTAAATTTACTCAGGAATAAAATATCAAAAATCCAGGTTCAAAATCTACTTTAACTTTTCTACCAACCTGAACATAGTATAATTTACTCTCGATCATTCATTCAGTCTTTTAACAAACATTTGTTCAGCACCTATTCTACGCTGGGCTCTGTGCTAACTGCTAGTTATAAAAGCAGCTCAAATAATATGGGGAGGGAGAGAGAATTAATCAAATATCAAATCATCTCACAAACATATAATTACAAAAGGGTTTTAAAAATGACTGCAGGGTAAAAAGGACTCTAAAAGCATAAACGTTAAGACGGATTCAGTCTGGAGACCAAGGAAGGCTGAGATCTGAAGGATGAGGAGAAATTAACAAAGGGAAGGATCCATGCCTGGAAAGTACTGGAGCTGGAGGGATGGAGAAGAGACTGAAGCAGCAGGGACCAAACCTCATCAGCAGCGTCATGAACCAGAATCTTTTCAGTACAGCAGTAGGAAAGGGTCTGTAGGATTTTAAGCAAGATAATGAAATGTTGAGATTTTCCTGTTAAAACCCATCTTGGCTATCTATCCTAATACTTTGTATGCAGACAACTAGCCTCTGATGTATTAGTTACTTATAATCTAACTACATAAATCCACTACACAAATACTCATTTCATGTGGACAGTATGACAAGGGCTAAGAAATCAATCAGAAAAAAAAAATGAATAAGGTCTCTACATGCATCAAGCTTTAGAGTCTAGCGGGAGCATGGAGCAGGAAACAGGCAATTTAAATACAGTGAAATATAAGAATCTTACAGTGAGTCAAAGGGTTGTCAAAGACCATAGGAAGGATGCTTAAACCAGATAAGAGGAGGTCAAGAAGAATTCGAAAAAGAAGAAATGTCGAAAGTTGGGACTAGAATGAATCAGTGTGAAAGAGGAAGAGTTGGGGATTAAGGGGAAAAAGTAGATCCCGCTAACACAGAATCACATGTCACTAAAGATTCATGATTAAGAGAGTCATACAGTACTCAGTGAACAAAAAGAAGTTTAATACGGCTATAGGGATAGATGGGGGTGGGGTTGAGGGGGGTTGATGAGAAACGAGAGTGGTAAACAGGAGTTAGCTCACCCAGGCACATGTAAACCATGTTCAGAGTCTATTGTAAAGGCAAGAGGCAGACTGAAAGGTAAAGAAGGGGAAATGACAAGACCAGCCTTGTATCTTACAAGACAACTTTGGTGGCAGTGTGAAGAAGAGCCTGGAAATGACCAAGATCAGAACACTTGGGCAAAGGAGGAAGCTGTGGTTGGAATCCAGGAGAGAAAGGGTAGAGGCCTGAGCGAGGGAAATGCCGAGAAGACTACAGACATAATTTTAGGAGGTGGGACTGAGAGTGATTAGTGACTGGTGATTAATGAGATGTGAGGGGCGAGGGAGGAAAAGAACTCGAAGATGACGCCCAAGCTTCTGGCCTGGGTATAACTGATGGAAACAGAACCCAAAGGAAGAGCAAAGCTTTAGGGATGGGGGAAGGAAGAGGAGGAAAGGGAGGCTAGTTCTGAGAGGTTTAAGGTGGCTGTGGATGGAACATACAGGTGGAAATGTCAAAGACAGAGCCAGCAATATGGTACTGTAGGTGAGAAAAAGTCACCTGGGCTCGAAGCAAAGATTTGGAAGTCAAAAGCATATAGGTTTTACTTGAAACCATGTGAGTGAAATGCATGATCCCACTACTAATACACAATGTGAGGAGTTGTTGTTCAGTCACTAGGTTGTGTCTGACTCTTTGCAATCCCAAGGACTACAGTAAGCTAGGTTCCTCTGTACCCCCCGCATCTCCCCGAGTTTGCAAAAATTTGTGTCCATCGAGTCGGTGATGCTATCTGATCATCTCATCCTCTGCTGCCCCCTTCTCTTTTTGACTTCAATGTGAGGAGAGAGAGGGTTTAATATATGACCATGCAGATGTCAACATTAAGAGATGATAACATAAGAAAAAGTTCAAACGGAAACAAAAGGCATGGTCAAGAGTTAGGAAGAAAACAGGAGAGTGTGCTGCCATTAAAATTTAATCGTAAGTTAAATCATAGCTCTTCTCAACTCAATCCCTCTTGATTTTCTTACATGAAGATGAATCTGACTTTGGTTGAAATCTTTCTCTGGATCTAAATCTGGGCAAGAGACTTCCATTTCCTCAAAACATGTAATTTTCTTCTTGGACTGCAAGCCTTGTGACTTTGTACAACACAGACATAAACTTTAAAGAAAAATCAACATATTTAACTTATAAATAAGATAACAAAGGCAAAGACTATTAAAAGACCTTGGGTTTTAGAGCCAAATGGAACTGAAATCCCACAGTTGCCATTTCCTAGCTATGTGATTTAGGACAAGTTCTTTAACCTTGCTAACCTTGAGTTTCCTCATATAACATTCTACTACCTTTAGTACAGAAATTGAGCTGTTCCTGTTTTCTTGAACCCATTATAATCAGAAAGTCAACTCCACCAGTGCCAATGAAAACAGCACTATTCACACTTACAAATAATCTCCTTGTTGGGAAATCCAATGGTCAATTTAAACCCTTATCCTGCTGAAACTATCAGAAACATTAGACAAAAATGAGTTTTCCTTCCTTTACAAAACATCATCTTGGTTTGGCTTCTGGTTAACCACTCTACCTTGGTTTCCTTCTTGCCCTCTCCCTTTCAGACTCCTTCCTATGCCTCCATACGTCCCAGGCTCTATATCTGCAAGCCCTGGCATGTCCAGACCCAGCCCTCAGTCCTCCTCTGGTCTCATGGCTTTAAACATCTTCTCTGTATCAGAAAGATTCAAATTTACATCTCCTATTAAGGTCTCTTTGCTGAATGCCACACGCCAGCTGCCATTCTTTTATGAATGTCTAAACAAGCTTTTCGAACTTTGCATAAACTCCTGATTCTCCTTAAAATAAGTCCTCCTACAGTATTCCTCACCTTGTTAAATGGCAAACCCATTCTTCTAATTGCTTGGGCTCAAAACCTGAGTCATTCTGGACTCTTTTCCTCTTATCCCACACCAAGTCATCAGCACATTCCATCAGCTCCACATTCAAAATTCCACCAGTTCAAACCGTATCTACCTCTGATCACCCTAGTCTGAACTGTCACATCTCCTCTCTGGCTTATTGCCAAATTCTTCTAACTGACCACTTGCATTCTTTCCCCCCTCCCCCCCCCCCCCCCCCTTCTTTTTTTTTTTGTTGTTTGCTTTTTCTTTGTTGTTCGTTTTTTTTTTTGTTTCGTGGTCTTTTCTCTCTTTTTCTCTTTGNCCTAGTCTGAACTGTCACATCTCCTCTCTGGCTTATTGCCAAATTCTTCTAACTGACCACTTGCATTCTTTCCCCCCTCCCCCCCCCCTTTTTTTTTAATGGCTTTTATTTGGCCAGGTAGCATGTGGAATCTTCATTCCCTGACTAGGATTTGAACCTGTTCCCCCTGCGTTGGAAGCCCAGAGTCTTAACCACTGGCTAGCCAGGGAAGTCCCTTTACTTCCACTCTTGACTCCCTTGATATATTCTCCAGAGAGCCAGAGTCCTCTGTCTTAAGGGTAAAGTCACATCTGATTAACCCAAAAACCATCTTACTGCTTTCCAGCTCATTTGGAGAAACTGCAAGTTCTCTGTGGCCTTAAAGCCCTTTCCATCAGCTTTTCCCACTTCTCCTTGTGGTTTCTTCTTAGTGCTCCCCACCTCATTCCACATGCTTCACCCATATGAATCTCTCTGTCATTCCTAGAACCCCCCACCAAGCATGCTCCTGTCTCTGGAACTTTATACTTACTCTTTCCTCAGATTTGCTCTTGACTTGCTCTCTCACTGCCGTCATGAAGATCTCTGCTCAAAAGTCACCATGTAAGACAAACCCTCCCTGACAACTCCTAAAAACACATAAATACATAAAGAAAACCTCCTTCCCAATATTTCTTATCACCCTTCCCTTGTTTTTCTTTCTTTATAATATACTATAGTATACTAAATAATATCTAGTATACTAAATAATTTACTTATTTTATTATCAATCTCCCCCCAGCCTAATAAATAAACTCCATAGAGTAAGGGTTTTTATCTGTTTCACTTCTCTGTATTTCCAACACCAACAACAGTGCTTGGCATGTAATAAGTATTTAATATGCAAGGGAATTAAAATTAAATAATAAAATATACTAAATGGAAACATAGTAACATATTAACAGAAACTGAAACACAATAAATGTAAAAAATGCTTCAAATATAGGTGTTCAATTAATGGTTGTTGTTATTTCTGGAAACTTCAAAGTTCAAGTGTAACTACCCAAAACTGATGGGGCAAATAGTAGTGATCACTTTGAAAGAGAATGTTCTTCTAGGAATTATTGTCCTGAAGATACTGAATTTTTGTTTTAAGACAGAACTTGGTTTGGGAAGGTTCAATGAATTTCTCACATAAAACTCTGCAGACAAAGTGAAGTTGAACAAAGAAACAATTCTTTGAAAGTGTCCTAACTTTAAAGATTGGCCATATTTTTATGAATGATCCAAACACAGTTAGCAAAATGTTTTGAGTATTTTTTTGCAAAAGCACGAAAGTAATAAAAATGTTGAAAGAAGCAAAGTATTAACTAATATTCTATTTACAACAATTACAAAGAGCTCTAAGAAATGTTCATTAAGAAAATTTAATTATAGTAATAACCTATTACAATAATGTTTTGTATTAGTTTGAAATAAACATAAGAGGAGGAATAGTAATATGTTTACTAAAAGGTTAGCTGGTGTTCCAGAACTGGCTTAATAAAATCCTCCCAGAAAGNAAAGATGCTCAACATCACTCATTATCAGAGAAATGTAAATCAAAACCACAATGAGGTACCATTTCACACATGTCAGAATGGCTGCAATCCAAAAGTCTACAAGCAATAAATGCTGGAGAGGGTGTGGGGAAAAGGGAAAACTTTTACACTGTTGGTGGGAATGCAAACTAGTACAGCCACTACGGAGAACAGTGTGGAGATTCGTTAAACAACTGGAAATAGAACTGCCTTATGATTCAGCAATTCAACAAAACATTTTAAAGGAAAATAAGGACAACGAAAGAATGCTCTTCTGTAGTGACAATCATTATACAGAACTATGGCTCTTAAATTGTGTGCCAAGGGGCCCTAAGGCATAAGAGAAAACTCCCAGTTTCTAATTAATGAAAACTCTTGGCCCTCCCTCCCACAAGAGGGAAGGGACATGTATACACCTATAATTGATTCATGTTGATATATGGCAGAAACTAACACAATATTGTAAAGCAATTATCTTCCTATTAAAAATAAATAATTTTTTTCTTTAAAACTCGGTATATTTAAAACTCTTCAGGGAATCACAGCATCACTTGTTGGATACCAATGTAAACTACTTATTGAGTTGTTCAGACCTAGNTTCATGTTGATATATGGCAGAAACTAACACAATATTGTAAAGCAATTATCTTCCTATTAAAAATAAATAATTTTTTTCTTTAAAACTCGGTATATTTAAAACTCTTCAGGGAATCACAGCATCACTTGTTGGATACCAATGTAAACTACTTATTGAGTTGTTCAGACCTAGTTGCTGCTGCTGCTGCTAAGTCGCTTCAGTCGTGTCCGACTCTGTGTGACCCCACAGATGGCAGCCCACCAGGCTTCCCCGTCCCTGGGATTCTCCAGGGAAGAACACTGGAGTGGGTCGCCATTTCCTTCTCCAATGCATGAAACTGAAAAGTGAAAGTGAAGTCACTCAGTCGTGCCGGACTCTTAGCGACCCCATGGACTGCAGCCTACCAGGCTCCTTCGTCCATGGGATTTTCCAGGCAAGAGTACAGGAGTGGGGTGCCATTGCCTTCTCCATCAGACCTAGTTACTATTAGGAATTTCTTTTGGCCTCAGTTAAAGGGTGGGGCTTCCCCGGTAACTCAGCAATAAGGAATTCACCTGCAGTGCGGGAGCCACAGGAGACTGGAGTTCAATCCCTGAGTCAGGAAAATCCCCCAGAAGAGTTCATGGCAACCTACTCCAGTATTCTTGCCTGGAGAATCCCATGGACAGAGGAGCCTGGTGGGCTACGTCAGACATGACTGAAGCCACTGAGCACAAAGGGCATGCACAAAGGGCAACATGGAAAATACCTGAGACACAAGGGTGCCATAACCTGAGGACGTTTGGAACTTTAGGTTGGAAACCACAGGTATAGATAGAGCAGAAGCAACATGATCAGGATCCTAACTTCTTAGAGGTTTATATTTTAAATGTGTTCTAAACGTACCTATGTCATAAAGAATTAACCCTACCTAACAAAAGGCCTGGTCCTTGCTGCCAGCTCCTGGAAAGTAAGTGTAGGGCCTGACTACAGAAATAGGTCTTTCTGTTTATATGAGGACCTTTCACCATGTCACACAGTCTATGCTAACAACATCATGTACGCAGTGAGGGAGGTGGTCTTTGGGTCACATGGTATCAGCTTGACCTCTGGAGGGGCAGGGTACTAACCTGAGTCACTGATGTGGTCTGCCAAGTCTATATCACTGACTTCCCATAAAAACCCTGGACACCAAGGCTTGATGAGCCTTGGTGGTTGGCAATATTCCATGCACGTTGTCACACACCATGACTGGGAGAAATAAGCACTGTCCACGCTGGCACCCCATTCCAACGTTCTTGCCTGAAGAATCCCATGGCCCGAGGAGCCAGGTAGGCTACAGTTCACTGGGTCGCAAAGAGTCGGACACGACTGAGCGACTGAGCACATGGCATAGCATACAACTCCACTGGAAGGAGCCCACTGCCTTGCCTCTCCTGTTCAGTTCAGTTCAGTTCAGTCGCTCAGTCGTGTCCGACTCTTTGCGATCCCATGAATCGCAGCACGCCAGGCCTCCCTGTCCATCACCAACTCCCGGAGTTCACTCAGACTCACGCCCATCGAGTCAGTGATGCCATCCAGCCATCTCATCCTCTGTCGTCCCCTTCTCCTCCTGCCCCCAATCTCTCCCAGCATCAGAGTCTTTTCCAATGAGTCAGCTCTTCGCATGAGGTGTACCCTGCTCTATGTACCATTGCCTGCGGGTGATTTCAGTTTGTGTCTGCTCACTGTAATAAACCATAACTGTGAGTAGACATTTTTGCTGAGTTCTGAAAGTCCTTCTAGGGAATTATTGAATCTGAAGGTGGTCTTGAGAACTTACTGAACTATGTCACTGCAAAATGGAAATTGATCAACTTTTATGGGTTTTCATTTTCTTTATTTTCCCAAGCAGAAAATGTCATTAAGAAGGTATGGTATCCACTAATGCAAGAATATGACAAGTTTAATATAAAAAAAGGAGAAAATGCATTATCTTGTTCTTATCACTCAAGAAAGTTGATTTTCTCAGATAATATAGATAAGTAACTTACTCTTCTAATTTATGAACTGCTTGAAATTGGTCATGACATTTTCCTTGACATAATCTAGCAAAAGATTAAATGATGGTGAAATTTTCTCAGCTGATACTTTGTCATTTGATTATATTTATTTTTAAATTATGGCAAATAATTTTATCTATTTATCTCAACACATTTGCTACCAAGTTGGAATGGGAGCACCCAGATGCCTTTGGAGGATATTAAATATCACAAGCTGTTTCTCAAACACTGTGAAATCAATAAAGCTCAAAATATTTTCTCAAATATCTCTTTGAAATTTCTCAGTATGCAAGTATCTTAAAAAGCTTTTTATTCACAAATTCCTAACTCACTTTCATTTTTTTCCTTATCTTTATTGGACTTTGAAGTTGTTATTATAACCTTTATGAGAATGATGCTTTATTCCATAATTATATAATAGAAAAAGCACAAGCCTGGGTAAATTAATATCTATATCCTAGTCTTAATTTTGCCACTAATTGTCTATTTCCAGGCTTCAGTTTTTACTCTGTAAAATGGGCAGATTTAACCGGATGACCCTAAGGTTCATTTCAATATTAAAACTGTCATTTTCAATTTAACCAATAGACATTAATCCCTCTGTTCTACACATCGTTGTGAAATGTATAGGGCGTATAAATGATGAATATTACTCCATTCATATCCTGAAGAATCTTGCAATTAAATAGAGAAAACCGGTGCTTAGCTGTAATAGCAGACAGCTTTTTGTGGATGGTGTCGAGCCATAATTCAGGGGGTTTTCTGCCTAGGGGAATCATAGAAAGTTTCATGAAGAGCCTAGAAGGCAAACTAGATTTTTACAAATGGAGAAGGTGGTGAGGATAGTAAATTTTCCTGTCGGGAGACCAGATGAGCAAAAACATGGTACCTTGGTTGGCAGCTCGTGGCCCTGGGTGTCTGGTCCTATGGGATGCGTGGGGAAAGGACAGGAGAAGAGGCAGAAAAGATAAGTTTAAGACTTTATACTTAGATCCCCTCTTTGCTTTTCTCTGCCTCTGGAAGCTGACTCACAGGGGCACACATCAATGGCCTCAATTACCCTCTGCCACCAAAGCAGGTCAGCCAAGGGAAGGCACGGGCAGGTGATCAGAAGGTTGGTATGTTTGTTTTTCTGGCTCTCAATCTGCCAGGCCCTTCTCTGATGTCTGTGCCCCTCTATCGCAAGCCATAAATGCTATCATCTCTGGGTTCCAAGAATTTCTTCCTTCAGGGAAAAAGGAGGTATGTTAGTTTCCCAAGGCTGCTGTAACCAAATACTGCAAACAGGAAGACTTAAAAAAACAAAATTTATTGTCTCCTAGCTGTGATGGCTAGAAGTCTGAAATAAAGGTGTGAGCAGGGCTATGCTCCCTCTGAAATCTGTAGGGGAGACTCCTTCTTCACCTTTTATAGCTTTTTGAGTTTGCTAGCAATCCTTGGGATTCCTTGGTCTGTAAGAGCATCATTCACATCTATCATAAGATAACATTCTGAAATACTGCGGGTTAGGACTTTACAGATCTGTTTGAGGGATACAGTTAACCTCATGACAGGAGGTCAGGCTCCCCACAGTTGCTAATCCCCAGGTACTGTGCTATCTCTCATGCAAGACCTAAATCCTATCCACACTTTTGTAATAGGTAATTACCAAGCTCTGCTATGTTACTTGGGCTTCCCTGCTGACTCAGTGGTAAAGAATCTGCCTGCAATGCAGGAGGCCCAGGTTGGATCCCTGGATCAGGAAGATCCCTGGAGAAGGGAACAGCAACCCACTCCAGTATTTCTTGCCTGAAGAATCCTCATGGACAGAGTAGCCAGGTGGGCAATAGTCTATGGGGTCGCAAAGAGTTGGACACGACTGAATGACTTCACTTTCACTTTCCTTAGAATTTAAGATCCATGAGAACAGAGATATTTTGTTTATCTGCTATTCTGGCCCAGTGAATATAACTGTACCTGATACATAGAAAATGTTCAACAAACATTCATTAAATGGTAGGCAACCCACTTCAGTAATCTTGCCTGGAAACTCCCACGGGCAGAGGAGCCTGGTGGGCTATAGTCCATGGGGTCGCAAAGAGTCAGACGCGACTGAGCAACTAAACACCACCACCACCATTAGAGATAGAATCTGTGGGATATGGTAATAGAGGTAACATGGTGGAAAAGGTGATAAAAAGGAGGAAATAAAAAGAAACAAAAGGATTTTTTTCCTCTTAGGTAGATATGATTTTAATATATATTTTTGTGTGTGTGGCAACCCGGTTTAGTCATTTTTTTCATTTTACATTTCACAAAAAACATTTCTTTTATGTTCAAAGTCCTTTTAAAGTTCTAATGTTAGTCATAGAAATCAGTAATTCCTATGAGAAATGTGAGTAGGTTGTGACTCATAAAATACATTTTTAAGATTGTGCTTCCGATTTGTATGCTGTTTCTCTATTATCAGATTCTATTGCTATGATTTGGTCTGTGGGTTTTGGTAGGAAGTCTAGCACTTTCCCCCCAATTCCTTTAACTTCATGTAACAGTTATTACATCTATGCCTCACCAGCTGACTCAATGCTTTCCTCTTTACATCAAATAGTTACGTTAAAGAATAAGTCGGTGTGTTTAACATGATTATCCCGCTTGTTCTGTGATGCATGATATTTGTTACTTAACTTCTTGCTTCCAGCTTTAGGCATGACTAAGAGATATTGTGAAACTACAACTCAACATTGCTTTATGGGACAGGCGTTCCCACACCTAAGAAACTGTTCGGCATTTAGCGAGCACTTCTCAAAAAGGTGTCTCTGGATGAAATTCTGCAGGCAGAGGGAGACAAGATCTGCTGGCCTCCAACCGTCCAGCTGAGTCATGAATCTGCAAAACCCCTCAGGTCCTGGGCCCTAGAGACTACTTATGCTATTATTTTAAAAATAATCCTTTTAAATTCATAGGGAAGATGAAGTAACAAAATTAGGGTAAATTTAAATGTTACCAGTGATAAATAACTCTCAAGGCACTTGAATCCAACAAGACTGGAGTCAGCAAAAGACCTTCCTTTTTTCCCCTATAAAATATTAAGATTAATAAAGTACTTTTCACATCTATGAAAATGGAACAGTGAAAACTCAGAGCATATCATCATTCATGTTTTAATATATAATATGCATTTGAGAGACAAATAAAAGTTAAAAGTAGGAGCTTGGAAATTCAAGTTTAGTTCAATTGTTTACTGAACACCTAAGCTAAAATCAAATTATGAAAATATCAAAGTGTATTGCCTTCCTGGCTACAGAGGGTTATGACTGCTGATTGAAAGTGAAAGTCACTCACTCATGTCTGACTCCCTTTGCCAGGGGATCTTCCCAACCCAGGGATAGAACCCAGGTCTCCTGCATTGCAGGTGGATTCTTCACCAGCTGAGCTACTAGGGAAGCCCATGACTGTTGATTATATGCCATTTTTCTCTAATTCCAAAGTAGCCAGATTATTTCTGCTAAGGTTAGATTGGAAAAATATTGTGAAGTAAACAATGTGTGTATTGATGTTCCCTCTACCTTGCCTTGCTCATAGTGTAAGTGGTAGGATCTTATGCTGGCAATACCTAGATAATAATGTTGCCTGTCAAATTCATACTGGTAAGACTCAAAATATTCCTTTATCATTCCTTTCATCAAAACTTCCCTTACATATGTCCAATTTCCTCAGACCTTTGTGCTGCACTCAAAATGACAAGAGGTAATTATTATCATTAATAATAATAGCACATATCTATAGCATGGCTTACAACATACTTTCATGTGCATTATCTCATCTGATTCTTCAACACTGTGCAATAGGAGTGTCTGCTGCTGCTGCTAAGTTGCCTCAGTCGTGTCTGACCCTGTGCGACCCCATAGACGGCAGCCCACCAGGCTCTGCCGTCCCTGGGATTCTCCAGGCAAGAACACTGGAGTGGGTTGCCAGTTCCTTCTCCAGTGCATGAAAGTGAGAAGTGAAGTCACTGAGTCGTGTCCAACTCGCAACGACCCCATGGACTGCAGCCTACCAGGCTCCTCCCTCCATGGGAGTTTCCAGGCAAGAGTGCTGGAGTGGGGTGCCATTGCCTTCTCCGATAGGAATGTCTAATACACATAAATCAGCAAAGTACAGTTCATTTGTACAACCTTCCAGCTAAGAATGGTTTTTATATTTTTAAGAAGCAATAGAAAAAAATAAATAAATAAAAGGGACCATGAAACAAAAAGTTGCCCACAAAGTGTACAGTGGTCTGCAGTCACTTTACAGACAACGCTTCCTTATCTCTGGACCAGTCTTTTAATGTTCATTAAGAGATGACCAAACAGAGGCAAAGCTACAGATAGGTTAAGAGCCAGAAGCCTTCGGCTTTATTTTTAACAATGCCAAGAAACTAGTGTGCTCTGTCTCTTTCTCTCTCTCAATTTCTTTTGCTTAGAAAGGAGTGAGAAAAATGACCCACTTCTCACTAGTCACAGCCTGAGACCCTGCTGACCTCATCCTGCTTACTTATCTGTCTCTTTGAACCTGTAGTCTTGTGAAGGCAATGAAAGAGTAGGGATAAAAACAAGACGAAGAGAGAAGAAAGACTGCATCTGTGGAAGACTTGTATTATTTTACAACAGGAATAAAATAAAAATTCCAAACAGGAGTGCCGCTTTCCCTTGCTCTCCTTAAATTCAAATGCTTTCTCCTGAAAGCATTGGCAATTAATAATAGGAAAGAGGAGAGGCAGGTAGAAGATGAAGAATAGGTACTTACTGACACTTATTTTGTACGAAGAACTTTAGGACATGCTTTTTAAAACATCGTCTAACTTAATTCTTAATGTATCCAGTATTAGCCTATGTATAATAACTACTCAAGAACCCTCTCTGATTCTTAGCAGCTCAGGAAATAATACATCCCTAAAGATAGCCAACAGAAGGCTAGAGTACATAGAGTTAATAATATGTAGTGACATATCACCGAAATAAAATCCCTAGGGTATGATACAAATAGCTCTTATTGGACATACAACATCAGGAAACTTTGTCTCATGACCATTTGTGCTAATGTTTAAATCACATAATCATTTGGTCTTCAATTTCTCATCTGCAAAATTAGAGGGTTTATCTGGATACTTAAATCTGTTCCATCTCTAAGCGCTGTAAGTCTGAAATGCCTCCACTGGTTAAACTGGAGAGAATTATATCCTTCTAAGTCAAAAATATACCAACAATTAAAACAGTTAAATGTTGCAAAGGAATTGTAACATGACTTTGATTCTCTTATTGTTTAGTTGCTAAGTACTGTCCAACTCTTTTTTTTTTTTTTGCTTTTTTAAAAAATTTATTTATTTTTTTATTGAAGGATAATTGCTTTATAGAATTTCGTTGTTTTCTGTCAAATCTCAACATGAATGAGCCATAGGTACACATATATCCCCTCCCTTTTGAACCTCCCTCCCATCTCCCTCCCCATCCCACCCCTCTAGGTTGGTACAGAGCTCCTGTTTGAATTTCCTGAGCCATACAGCAAATTCCCCTTGGCTATCTATTTTACATATGGTAATGTAAGTTTCCATGTTACTCTCTCCATACATCTCACCCTCTCCTCGCCTCTCCCCGTGTCCATAAGTCTATTCTCTAAGTCTGTTTCTCCGCTGTTGCCCTGTAAATAAATTCTTCAGTACCATTTTTCTAGATTTGGTATATACGCGTTGCTGCTGCTGCTGCTAAGTCACTTCAGTCGTGTCTGACTCTGTGCAACCCCATAGACGGCAGCCCACCAGGCTCCCCCATCCTTGGGATTCTCCAGGCAAGAACACTGGAGTGGGTTGCCATTTCCTTCTCCAATGCATGAAAATGAAAAGTGAACGTGAAGTCGCTCAGTCTTGTCGACTCTTCGCGACCCCATGGACTGCAGCCTACCAGGCTCCTCCATCCAAGGGATTTCCCAGGCAAGAGTACTGGACTGGGGTGCCATTGCCTTTTCCGATCTATGCGTTAGAATATGATATTTATTTTTTTCTTTCTGACTTACTTCACTCTGTATAATAGGTTCTAGGTTCATCTACCTGTGTGACTCTTTTGTGACCCCACAGATTATATGGGATTTCCTAGACAAGAATACTGGAACTGGTTGCCATTTCTTTTCCCAGGGAATCTTTCAGACCCAGGATTGAATCCACGTCTTTTGCATCTCCTGCATTGGCAGGCAGATTCTTGACCACTGAACCAACTAGAGAGCTGAAAATAACAAATAGATTGAATTCAATAGAAAATACAACTTTTGGAAATACTTATCTACTTTCTTTGACCTTTTAGACACTATGACTGGACCTTTTCTCCTAGAGACACAACAGTTCTGTAGGATTTTAAAATTTCAAAAACTGACACTCAAGTTATGCTTTTATGGTCATATAAATTCCTAGGGAAATAATCCTTCCTCGTATAACAGCTGTAAACTCTGAATGAAAACCAAAAATAAAACAAGCAATACACAGACCAAAAAACAACTACTGAAAGCTCTGGAGAGGGAGTAAAAGCAGGCGGATTCTGGAAGAGTCAACCTCTAAAGAAGGAACTGGCTCAGGACAAGTCTCCTGTTTGTATAGCTTGACCCTTAGGACCCACTGCGGTTTGTGCTACACAGGGCGGCAGAAAATAGAAAATTCAAAGTTTGAATGAAACTCAGAATTGTGAGTGAATGGAAGACAGTTTGGGCAACATCAGCTAACCAGAAAGTGAGGGTGAATCTCCTAATGAGAGAACCAGAAGGCTAAGCTGCAAACACTAAATATTAATTCTGCCAAAATCTCTGGCTGACCCTGAAACACACATTCATGGGGCAGACTGTAAGCATTCAGCTAAGGATAAAATAGATAAAATGAAATGAAAGCTGGTACCTAGAGACAATACTTACAGTTTAAATCCAGCCAAGTTAATTCCTTATTCAAAGAAAATCAACAAGCAATTAATTAATTTTTGTTGTTCAGTCTTTAAGTCATGTTTGACTCTTTGCAGCCCCATGGACTATACAGTATTCCAGGTTCCTGTCCTTCCCTATCACCTGGAGTTTGCTCAAACTCATGTCCTTTGAGTCAGTAATGCTATCTATCTCAATCTCCGCCGCCCTCGTCTCATTTTGCCTTCAATCTTACCCAACATCAGATCATTTCCAATTAGTCAGCTCTTTGCATCACGTGGTCAAAGTATTGGAGCTTCAGCTCCAGCATCAGTCCTTCCAATGAATATTCAGGGTTGATTTCCTTTAAGACTGACTAATTTTATCTTCTTGCAATCCAAGAGACTCTCAAGAGTCTTCTAGCACCACAACTTGAAAGCATCAATTCTTCAGCACTGAACCTTCTTTATGGTCCAGCTCTCACATCCATACATGAAAGTGAAAGTGAAAGTCGCTCAGTTGTGTCCGACTTGTTGCGAGTCCATGGACTATACAATCCATGGAATTCTCTGGGCCAGAATACTGGAATGGGTAGCCTTTCCTTTCTCCAGGGGATCTTCCCAACCCAGGGATCAAACCCAGGTATCCCGCATTGCAGGTGGATTCTTTACCAGCTGAGCCACAAGGGAAGCCCAAGAATACTGGAGTGGGTAGCCTATCCCCTCTCTAGCAGATCTTCCCGACCCAGAAATCAAACCAGGATTTCCTGCATCACAGGAGGATTCTTTACCAACTGAGCTATGAGCGAAGCCCCACATCTATACTTAACTACTGGAAAAGCCATAGGTTTGACAATGTGGGCTTTTGTCAGCAAAGTGATGTTTCTACTTTTTAATATGCTGTCTAGGTTTGTCACAGCTTTCCTTCCAAAGACCAAGTTCCTTCCAAGAACAAGCGTCTTTTAATTTCATGGCTACAGTCACTGTCTGCAGTGATTTTGGAGCCCATGAAAACAAAATCTGTCATTGCTTTCAGGTTCCTATACGATATTGTTCTTTACAGCATGGGAGTTTACTTTCACCACCAGACACATCCACAACTGAGTATCATTTCCACTTTGACCCAGCCACTTCATTCTTTCTGGAGCTGTTAGTAATGGCCCTCCACTCTTCCCCAGTAACATACTGGTCACCTTCTGACCTGGGTTGCTCATCTTCCGGTATCGTATCTCTTTACCTTTTCATCCTGTTCATGGGGTTCTCCTGGCAAGAAAACTGGAGTGGTTTACCATTTCCTCCTCCAGTGGACCAGGTTTTGTCAGAACTCTTCACTATGACCCGTCTGTCTCGGGTAGCCATACACGGCATGGCTTGTAGCTTCATTGAGTTACTCAAGCCCCTTCAATCCATGAAAGGGAATTAATAAATAGCTAAATCCAAATATCTTTACCTATCAACAATTTGAAGACATATAGAGAACTGAGAATTGTACAACGAATCAATTCCAGTGTCCAGGATACAATCCAAAATTATTTGACTTGAATGACAAGGAAAATGTGATCCATTTTCAGAACACAAAACATCAACAAAGAGCAAACATAAAATAACCCAGATGTGGGAATTAGCAGACAAGGATAATTAAAGTGGATATTATAATTCTGTTCAATGAGGTAAAGGAAAATCTTCTCGCAATGATTTCAAATCTCTGCAAAAGTATGGAAACTACAAAACAGAACCAAATGAAAATTCTAGCTGAAAAATACAATATGTGAGATTTTAACATTCATTTTATTGGCACAATTACAGAATGGAGATGATAGAGGAAACAGTAAAACTTGAAGGTAAATGAATAAAATTATTTAATCTGAAAAAGAAGGAAAGCATCTTTTAAATAGCAAGAAACTCAGAGACAATAGGCAAAATATCTATGAGATAATATTTTGCTATGAGACAATAGCAAAATATCTAATTTATAGGTAACTTAAGTCTCAGAAGAAGAGAGATTCGAGAATGAAAAATACTTGAGGAAGTTATATCCAAAAATGTCCCTGATTTAGGACTCAAATATTTCAACATTCTTCAAGCAGGGTAAATAAGAACATCTGCTCATCATAGTCAAATTGCTGAAAGCCAATTATAAGAGGAAAAATTCCAAGCAACCAGAGAAAAAGGACACTTTACATACAGAAAAACATGGCTTCAAATGATCACTGAGTTATCTGAAAAGATAGAGGTACTGGAAGGACCTTCTTCAAGTGTTAAAACAACAATAACAGCAATAAAACTGCCAACCCAGAATTGTATTGCCAATGAAAAGATCCTTTGGGAATAAAGGTGAAATAAAGACATTTCAGATAAAAGAAAAACAGAAATACTTACCAGCAAGCCTTCCTGTAATACAAGCAGTGGTAAAGAAATTTCTTTAGGCTGAAGGGAAATTATGCTAGAACAAAATCTATATTAATGATGAAATTAAGAGCATCAAAAAATGTGAAGTATTATGTAATTTAAGTATAAAAATTTTTCTTTTTAGTTTCTTTAAGCTGCATTTGAATATTTAAGGCAAAAAAATATGATACTGCTTTCTGGGAAATAATTTTTATTCTGAGCTCTTTTTCATTTTTAGTGTTAAAATGCCTTGTAAGGCAAGAATATCCACCTTTACCATTTCTAGTCATTGTACTGGAAGTCCTAGCTAGTTCAAGAAGAAAAGAAGGGATATTAGGGGGATGGAAGAAGTCAGTTTGCCTTTACTCACGCATGACACAATTGTTTACAAAGAAAATTCTACAAAATCTGAAAAAAAGTTTTAGGGGTAATGAACTTATGTAGCAATGCGGCCAAATACAGTTACTATATAAAATGTTATTGTATTTTTCTGTATTAGCAAGAATTAGAAAACGAAATTTAAAATATTAAAAAAAAATCATTTAAAATAGTCTCAACACAAAATACATGGCAGTAAATTTAACAAAATATGTCAAAGACCTTACATTGAAAATTACAGTTACAAGCACAGTAAAATATTAATGGTAGAATCCAGGTGGTGGGTATGTGAGTGTTCACTATAATATTCTTTCAAATTTTATGTGTAGTAGAAAATTTTCACAATAAAATTTAGAAAAAATCATAACCAGGGATTATATTGTGGGAATGACTAAAAGGTCAATTTATTTAAAATTCTTGAGTTTACTTAAAGGTATTTTGGAAAGTCTCCTTGTATCCCAGGCATCTACTTGAGCACTTGAGAAAAATTCCATATTAAGCTGCAGAAAACTTAAAGTTAATTCTAATGGCATTTTTTAAAAATTATCAACAAACTCCTTAATAATGTATAGGTAAAAACAGAATGAATGCTTTATAAAAGGGAAAGTACAAATAAGGTGCTATACACTGACTGTTTATGCCTCCCCCAAATTCCTATGCTGAAGTCTATTCTCCTAGTGTGGTGGGATTTGGAGGTGTGGCCTCCAGGAGCCTTCATGAATGGGATTAGCACCCTCCTGAAGACTCTAGAGAGCTGCCTGACCTTCTACCACCTGTTATAGGGAGAAGGCAGCCATCTGTAAGAGCCAGGCAGCAGGCTCTCACCAGACACAGAATCCGCTAGAGCCTTGATCTTGGACTTCTCCATCTCTGGAAATGTGAGAAACAATTTCCATTGTTTATAATCTATGATATTCTGCTACAATCGTCTGAATGGACTAAGACACTAGGCTTAATTCTTTGTACAGAAATTTAGCTTTAATCCAGAAATTTAAGAAAACTTGAGAACATGAGCTCTGGGAGAAATGTGGTCAGAAAGAGACCCCTAAGAAAAGAAAGCACAGAGCCCCTGAAAGGCATTGCTCAATAATAAATGTATTCTTGCTGCATTTGGCTATCTACAGGAATTTAGACATGAAAGCATGGAATATATTCTTTTTTAAAAAATATAAATGTTAGTAATTGCATCTGTGTAGCTCCTTTGACCACTCTCAGGAAAAAGAAAATTTCCAGCTATTACTAAATGATCTTACAATTAGCTTGAACCAGAAGACAGTAAATGATCTCCTAAACAGATGGCACAGGCTTACAACATCTCTCCAAAGCCTGAGCAGTCACAGGATGAACAGTCTTTCTCATGAAGCATTTTTAGGAATCAGACTGACATTCACCATGATGCTGCTACTGACTTTATATGCATTTTTGTCCTCCAAATGTATATTTCCTAGAAATTTTTAAATTGTATTACATTGCATTTTATTATTTATCAATAGTATCTCTGGTTTCAGGGAAGGAAAATTTTAGTGAGTTGGATTAATCGTTTTTTTTTAAGAACACAGTCTTCCCTCTCTGACTTGATTTGAAGTTATTCTTGGATTTTATTAATATTTACTTTCACAGCAAAAAGATTATGACTCACTAAAGACTGAAATAATGGTTAGCAAATTTTTAGCAATACAGTATTTTTAAATTTAGGCACATACATTTTTTTTAAGACATAATGCCATTGCACATTATAGATTACAGTATAGTCTAATACACATAATTTTAAATGTACTGAGAAGCCAAAAAATTAGTAGATTCACTTTATTGTGATACTGTTTTATTGTAGTGGTCTGGAACTGAATTGGAAATATTCAGTTGTCTTGAGGTATGCGTGTATTGCCCCCTTAGTAGTGAATGCATGGTGATTATTTGATGGTGGTCCGTGCAAGGAGAGATGCCTTCTAGCTGGACACATGGAACTGCTCTGCAGGAGGGAACAGGGCATTCAGACTGGGATTATCAAGACAGAGATGAAGCCACAGGGCAAAACTCTCATTAACAGTTGAAAGCAGAGGGAAAAGAGCAGAGAATCCTAGTGAGGAACTCTGTGGAGGTAAAGTAGAAGAGGTAAGAAGGAAAATAGAAGAAAAGTCACCTTTTAGAGGAGAAAAGTTGAGAGTAGGAAGGTAGCATATAAAGGAAGCTAGAATTTTAACAGAGTAATTAACAGTGGCTTGGTCAGAAGAAATAGTTTCACTAAAGCTGTGGGATCAAACCTGATTACAAAGAGTTCTGGAACAGGGAGAGTGTTTAGCCACATATTTGGCCTTAAAAATTCCTTCTTTAGTTCTTTAGCAAACAAAATTTTGAATAAATTATTGTAATTTTATGGACTGAGTTGTCTGACCTGCTTTTCCAGAAAGAACATTCACACAAATGTATTTCTATTGCCTTAGATTTATTGGTTCCAACTGTAATTGTATCTGGATGTTCTCCATTTATCTGTGCTTTATTCATTTCCTTTCTTGATAGCCTTACTTTTTACTGCCTTCCTTTTTGCCTCTAGACCATTCCTGAAGTCATTTTAAAATGCCAATGGGGGACAATCTACAGAATGAGAGAAAATATTTGCAAATGATGCAACTGACAGGGAATTAGTCCCCCAAACACACAAATAGCTCATAGAGATCAATCAATAAATTAAATGAACAGAAGATCCAAACAGGCATTTCTCCAAAGAAGAAATACTGATGGCCAAAAAGCATGTGAAAAGATGCTCAACATAGCTAATTATTAGAGAAATGCCAGTCAAAACTACAGAACCTACTGGTTAGCACAGGGAACTATACTCAATATTTTGTAATAACCTTTAAAGGAAAAGAAAGTGAAAAAGTATATATATATTTATTATATATAATATATGTAATCACTTTGCTGTGCACTTGAAACTAACACAACATTGTAAATCAACTATCCTTCAGTAAAAATAAATAAATACAATATTAAGGGTTGATGATACCTTGGGAGATACTGAGGAAATCACAAGGAAGATACTTAATGTCCATAGAGAAGGAGATAAGATATAGTAGGTAACATAGCTCCACTCTCACCTTAAGAAGGAAAGATGGATGTGTCTATTGAAGAGTTACCCAAGGTATGTTGGAATATCCTTGAGAAAGTGACTGACAGGGAGGTAAAGCTTTCCAGGAGCATTGGATTCTTGAAATTAGAGTGAAAAAATTTTGTACCTCTCTTCAAAGCCATGAATTTATCACTCCAATCAAGTTTGGAGTTCTAGTGCCAAAGCCATCATGGACTGGTTAGATGATTTAGACCTATCCTTAAACTTTTACATCTTCAGCTCTCATGTTTGAGTGGAGAGAGGTTGGACAAGGTGGCCTCTAAGGTCTCGCTGAGATCTAACATTGAGTGATTCCTTGGAGAAGAAAGTTCGAATGTGCCAAAATAAATAATAAACATGGGGAAAAATCAGCCTGCCAACAGATAAAGAGCCCAATGACAATCTTTTTTTAATTTAATTTCCAGATTTCTATAACCCTGAATAATTTCTTAATTTATCAACTATTTTCATGGAGAAGTTTAATATTTCTCCTCTTTTCTGCCAGATTAATAAAACTCATAACACACTAAAAAGAAACCTCAAAAACATAAGGAGATGATAAATGCTCAATAAAATTTTCCAAGTTTACTTGTCAGTTAGACTGTTTAAGGCCAAAACTTCACAGTCAAAACAAAAGGGAGAATTGAGGCAAGAACTGATTTGGACAGATGGTGACTGCAGCCATGAAATTAAAAGACGCTTACTCCTTGGAAGGAAAGTTATGACCAACCTAGACAGCATATTGAAAAGCAGAGACATTACTTNTGCTTAAAAATTCCTTGGTCGGCTTCTCTGTATTTGCTTTTGCTGCTCATAGTGATTTAAAATGGTCCAGTTAAATCAGACTGTCAAAACGGTGAGGTTCCCTGTTTGATTTACTCATGCCCCACAAACCCACGGAGACTGTTATGAATGCCACATTTGAGAAAACCTCCCATTTGTGAAAACATATTGGGTCACATTAAAAAAAAGGAGATTAAATGAATCCCTTTTTCGAAAAGGTTTTGGTAGGTAGAAAGGAATGCTGAGGTGACGCCTGTGCAATGGCACAACTACAGATGTCTCTTTCTCGGGGAAATATGCTCTATGGACTTCATTTCATCACGCTGGGGGAGGGGAGGAGCAGAAGAAGCATGCTTCAAATTACCCTGCAATGGAAGGCTGGCAAATTAAATCCTGACCTTCTGCAGGGTATTTAGAGCGCAGAGCCAGAGGCAGCCCACACATTTTCAAAAGAAACGCCGTTGTGAGCTTGGTTCTACCTCAGCTCTGCCAGGAATGCCCCTCCTTCACTGCTCTGCATGATAGCATGGTGGCCGTCATGTGTGTGACCTGTTTATTTTATTGCTACAGCATTTACTTCAGGCATGCTTTATTTAAAAGTTCCCAGTTCTGTGGCTCTTAAGTGGAACTATATAAGCCAGTGGATTTAAAGGCAGATGTAGGTAGATTATGTAAATGTTAGATAAGATGGTGTTTTGCAGAAGCTGGGGTGTTTTCCAGAAGGAGTGTGCCTCAGCGTGTCCGGCAAAGTGCATGTGAGAGACTAGGACGACTAATGACTCTTCCTGGGGACCTTGATTCATAGGGAGCACTGGGGATGAAACAAGGGGTGGGTGAGCATACCATTCAATTGAGTGACCCTCCCTGTAGGACTGGAGTCAGGCCCGTGAGGAATGATTCCGAACGCTCCTAGCTCAGCTGTAAGTAAAATGATAGTGATTGGAGAAACAGTTTCTCTTGAAATAATTGCTTGTAATCCTGAAACTGAAGGACTTTAGGTTGAAAGACGAGTAGCAGAAGAGTGAGCAAAACTGCCGTATAATTTTGGTTATAATTTTGCTGCTTCTAGAGAAATTAAACAAGCAATGAATAGGTTTAAAGAATGCACCATTTATTAAAGTCATGTGTGTGCGTGCGTTCTTTAACATAATTTGCGTACCAATTAAGTCCTATTGGACTCATATCAACAACTGCAGTTTCAAAGCATCATACTGTTGGAATTTAATGGAATAAGAAGTCCTTGTTGCTCTTTAGGAGCTCTTTGGTAATAACTCACACAATTTTTCTCCTACCCCTTTAATATTACAAGTTAAGCTATTTTTCCATCTGGTCCATTTTTCCTATCATTCGTGTTTCCCTGGTGGCTCAGTGGTAAAGAATCCCTCTGCAATGCAAGAGACATGGGTTACATCCCTGGGTTGGGAAGATCCCCTGGAGTAGGAAATGGCAACCTATTTTAGTATTCTTGCCTGGAAAATCCCACGGACAGAGGAGCCTGGTGGACTACAATCCATGGGGTTGCAAAGAGTTGGACATAGCATGCATGCAGATGGCTATTTTTACTACTTTTGTCTTTTAACCACCTTCAGGCTAGCTTTATAAGTGATTAACCTACTACTGTTTTACTATATATTTACCTTCACCAGTGAGACTTAGACTTTCATATGCTTTCTTGTTACTAATTAACATCTTTCCTTTTCAGCNTGGACATAGCATGCATGCAGATGGCTATTTTTACTACTTTTGTCTTTTAACCACCTTCAGGCTAGCTTTATAAGTGATTAACCTACTACTGTTTTACTATATATTTACCTTCACCAGTGAGACTTAGACTTTCATATGCTTTCTTGTTACTAATTAACATCTTTCCTTTTCAGCTTAAAACAATTTCCTGTAACATTTCTTGCTAGATCAATTTAGTGGTGCTGAACTGCTTTAGTTTTCACTTGTCTGGAAAACTTTAAACCTCTCCTTCAACTCTAAATGATAGTTTTGCTTGATAGAGTCCAGTTGTCCTCCCTTATCCACAGAGCTTACATCCAGTGGATGCCTGGAACTGTAGATAGTACTGAGCCCTGTATATACTATGTTTTTCCCTTAATACACACCAATGATAAAGTTTAACTTATAAATTAGGCACTGTAAGAATTAATGACTATAAAAATAAAACAGGACAAATATAACTATCTATTGTAATCACAGTTGTGTGAACGTGGTTCCCTCTCTCAGAATGTTCCCTTGTACTATACTCACTCTCCTTGCAGTAATGAGAGCTGATAAGATGCCTACATGATGAGCTGAAGTGAGGGGAGTGAGAGAGGCTGGTGCTCTAGAGTGTGGCAGAGGGTGAGTGTTAAGACAGAGCCCGTCCTCCCAGGTCTCAGAAAGGCTTGACAGTCAGTCCTTAGATATGTGTTTAATTAGAAGCCTGCCCCTCAGGCTGCAGTTATGATAATAAGCTGATAGATTTCTTCCACAGGAAGGCTGAGCTCCTGAATCCGTTCCTCTAACAGTCATCTCTAGTGCAGTAGGAGTGATAACTGTTTAAGAACACTTTCTTCATTGGATGCAGTCTTTAAACAGAAGCCCTGCTGGCCCGCAGAGCTAAGCAATATAGCGGTGGTCCCAGCCGCAGCTGCTTTATTGTGTCTTCCCTCGTTTGCCCAATGCGAAGGTGTCGCTCTGCCTGTTTGAAGGGTTTTTTCCCCCATAGGAAATTGTTCTATTTATAGCTGTTGATTCAGTGTTTCTCTGGAAGGAGGTGAGTTCAGGTTCTTTCCAGATTGCCATGTTGAACCAGAACAATCCAGCTCTTTCCAAACATAAACAGTGTTTAAAACATTAATTTCATAGACCAAGAAAGACCTAAGGGACAAGGACAATGGCTAACTTGATTATTGCTACAGATTTTCCCTTTCAGACAGGAATAGAATGGAAAACTTTACAACTGGAAAGAAAACAGTTTTACCTGATCCATTTGTAAAATCCTTCACACTATTAACTTGCTTTATTTAGAGCCTAGATGAGTCGAAAATTAAACATGTATGAAGGCTGTGTTTCATACATTGAGTTTCTGGGATTGTGTCTGCAGGTCCCAAAACATGTAAAAGAATATATGTGGTTGAGAATAAACATAGAACATTGGAAGGTGTGTCTGGAGGGTGGCCAAACATAATAAAACCGTGATTGGCCATAGGCTGAATTAACAGTAAGGGCTGATAGCCAGGCAGATTCCCTTAGCAGGGCCAGGAGCATCACTGACATGGGGGACTGTCCTGAGCTCAGCATTATACTTCTAAAGGAGACTTCAGGACCTCATGATGACTCTTCCTTCTACAGAGCAGACTTTGGTTTCACTCCAATCAATATTGGGCCTTATCCAAGAAAGTACTCTGTAGATGTATCAAAGAGATTAATTTGATTTTTAAGTTATTTCTCTCAAAAGGGAGACATGTTGCAAAGATTTAAAGGTCAGCACAATTACAAGTCCACTGTTTCGTTTTATTATTTGGAAATTTACAGTTTAAGCTCTATAGCCAGCTGCCATAGTAAGACTACATTTTAAGTATTAATTTAACATCTTTGAAAAGTGGTGAAAACCTTTATACCAAGAGAAGACTTTGGTGAGTTCTTGGCATGTGAGGGTATAAAAGATAATAATTTATCTTATTTTCAAGTTCCAAAATCTAACCAGATTCCCCCCCACCCCAAACAAATAGAGCCTAAAACACTATTCCTTAAAGGTTACATAACTTTAAAAATAGAATTTCTTAGCAAAAGAACCTATATCAGAGGCAGAACTTATTAAATTATATTTTCTCATGATAGGACAATGATCTAAATATTAAAATATTGGACAAAAACTTTAGTCAAAAATTTTAAAATTTACCACATCAGTTATAAACAGCATCTGAAAAATAATAGGAGAAAAAATTCAAATGAATTTCTATTCATGTGTGCCTTCACTTGGAGTTAACAAATATGACTCAAAAATTTGTTTAAAATATCAGGATTTAGGGAAAACTTAACAAAAAAATCATCCCATGAGCAATCAATCTTCCATCTATAGATAGAAGATTTGAAATGTACATTCATTCTTCAAGAAGTGACAATGTTTAGTTGAATGAACTTATAAGAGCTGTCATTCTGTGTGTTCATTTTTTAAGTGAAGTTGATAAATACTCTTTGGCTGCATGGGTGAATTTTGATAATATGTGGCAGGCAGATGGGCCAGTTTTGTTTGTTTATTTGTTGTTAAGGAACTAACAGTTCTTAATAATGTGAGACATTATGCTATAGGAGTGAAGTAAGTGGTGGAGGGAGGAAATGTTGTGGGGGAGGGTCTAGTTTTGGAATGGTTAGGAAAAACTTCTGAAATGAACTAGGGTCCCAGCTGGATCTTGAGATGATGGCCTCACAGAGAAGGAATTTAACTGAGACATGTGGACAAGAGAAGACTTTGCATGGAAACTACAAAAAGAAACGAAAGAAATAGAGATGGTGATTTCTGCCCTTATAGAATGTACATATACATGAAGGATTATTCACACAGAAAAAAAATCCCATGAAATTATTTGAAAGAGCCGTATTTTATGGACAATTCAAACTAATATTGTGAACTATATATACAATGCTGAGGAAGCATTAGGATGGCAGAATTCTGGGCTAAATTAGGGGAGGATTGTGGAGAAAATGGGTTTAGAGTTACAGTATAAAGAGAGCCTTTGGCATGAATTTCTTAGACTTAATTCGACATTCTCACTGAATATTTGATGGTCCAGTAAATATATCTTGACTGCTCGTTCTGTTGAAGGTTTCCAAAGCTTAATAAACTGAATTTGAAAGGTTTTCTCCCTTTATTGTTCATTATAAATGTAACTTGTAATTGCTGCAATGAACCATAATTACCTAAAGTCAGATCAGATGAAATCTAAGTGCCATTACTATCTCCCTTAATTAGAGAAGGCAAGCTCATGGGAAAAAGAAAATGGATCCGGTGTGCTTGCTTTTACTTAAGCAGAGCAAGGACACTCAAGGGAAGTTAGACTACAATATTCTACTTCTAAGCTCATTCATGCATTACAAAGTTTACCATTTAAAAACTATTATTACTGCTGTTTTAAAGTCATATCTCAATTCTCTGACATTTCCAGTTTGACCTTTTCTGTTCAAAAGTCTTTCTTATGTGTATGCAATGAAAATCCCTGTTCTGATAACTAAATATAGCAAGAGAATGACTTTGTGGTTGGAACTGTCGAATGGGCTTCTCAAATTTTATGTTTATGTATTTACTGTTCTCTTTAATTATATGTGCATTGCTTATATTTTCTTTCCACCATTTTGTTTCATAAGGGAAGACAATTCTAATCCCACTTAGATGGAGGAGACTACAGAAAAAGTCTTCTGTTTCCATGCAGAGAAAACGAATTCTGCAAATGCAGATTTGCCGTATTTGTTTCCTTTTCTTCTAAGTCTCTTTTATTACTGAAATGGTGGTAAATAAATCTTGGAGAGTTGTATAGATAAGCTGCTTCCAGCTATCAAGGAAATAAATCCCAAAGCAAACAACAAACCAAAGAACAATGTAGATTTTCTGCTTGAGTGCTCTCAGAGCTCAATTTCCCCAGTGAGTCTAGTCACAAGGCGAGATCTTCCCATGCAGCCCAGAGCTCCTGAGGGACTGCTAGCACCATTCTCAGAAGGCTCTGGAGGAGCACTGGAACATGTTTTAATATCACTGGCACTTCTTACGTTTCTTTCAGTAAACAGGATTTCATTATGGTTCAACAGGGGCTCAAGAACGTCTTCTGATGAATTACTTAAAAGGGGGTTGAGACTTGAAAGGGGGCAAAGACTTGTCTTCGACATATGTTATACTGGAGTTGGGACAGAAAGCAATATGATGCTTAAGGGTATAACATTTGCAGTAAGAAGACTCAAGAGTTTGAATTATTCTTGCTGCGTGACCTTAGAAAATTCCTTTGTTTTTTGCTGCAAAACAATGCACGGCAGCTGTAGTCATAATATTCAAACTGTATCTAACAAATGCAGGGTAAAAATCAATCATTTCTTTTTTTCTCTTGCTCTGGTCGCTCAGAGGAAATCATACTTGTAGTATGTCCACAGGGACTGCTTTCTGTACATAACCTTTCTCTGTCATGTGGATGTTTTTTTTTTAAGCAACAACAAAAAAGGATTTTATTTATCCGACAGAAATACTTCTACTGAAAATGATGTAACTAGATGGGTGAATTACTTAACCTCTTGGCATAAGAGTCCTCCATTTTAAAATGAGAATGTTCATTCCTATTTCAAAGAAGTTTGATGAGGATTCAGTGAGCTCACAGAAGCCAAGCGCTTCAGGGAGGGACTGAAATATGGAAAGGGCTCAGTAACGCTGAGTGTTATACACATGTTTGCTCACTGTCTCTCACCTGGTTGCACTTCACTTCTGGGCTCCCACAGTGGACAAAGCATGTTACTCATTTATACCTTTCCAAACCCTAGAATGGGTTTATGGAAGTTGCTTCACCTGTGGTTACCCAGGGAATGAAAACACTGCAAGTCTAATACTTACTGAACTGTTTTGCAGTGGCCCAGTGTGTCAAGTTTTTTTATGCTAAAAGCTCTTCAAAGACACTGTCCTGTTCATTTTCTTGTCTTTACCACACAAAGTGGGTCTTAGCTGATCCTTGGCAAATGCGTAAGCGTGCTCCTAATCTAGCAAGCCCAGCCAAGCCTAATCAAGCTAATCTATACTTCAGTGGGAAGGAATCTGAAAGAGCAACTTCTTTAAAAAAAAAAAGCTTTGTTTAAATGCATTCATTTTATTTACATTTAGTTTCAGAGGTCACTGAAGAATTTTTGGCATACATTAAACCTCACGTACTTAAGTAGAACACTCTGATGAAGCTGACATATGTGTATATCACGGAACCATCCCCTCAATCAGATCAGTGAATATAACCATCATGACCCACCTTTCTTTTTTGCCCCACTGTAATATTTCCCCTCCTCCACTGCCTGGCCCTGGAACTTGCAAATACTAGATGCCTACTATGGGTGAACTGAGAGCCTCACAGACTTGTTTCTCTCCGGTTGGTGGTCATCATTATAAGTACAGATAATCCTTTCTTTTGGACTGACAATGTTTGTTTGAGGACTTTTAGGACAGGGAGAGCTGAAGACTGGTCTCGTGACTCATCTTCGAGAGAAGTCACAAGGGAGGGAGAATTCATTCAAGGTTAAGAGACGGCCCAATGTCTCTGGGGTCCTTTCTGGTGATCCCCAGCCCTGAACTGCATCCTCTCTTCTAGTCCTCTGGATTCTTGGAGAAAAAAATCTTAACTAAACACAAGGCTCTATCTCTTTATTTTCACATCAAAAATTGTTTCACCTATGTGACTTTCTGGATATCTATCCCTGGGATTTATCCTGAGGAATTAGATAATTATCTTTTTCTTTAATTGATTTTAAGCATATCATTTAAATTAAAATCTTCTAGTAAACTTCCCTGAATTTCCTGGAAGCCCTTCAGTTTCTTTGAATGACACATTATCAGTTTACTTCCCTGGAACATAAAGTCATTTGTACAAGCAGCTATTTCCAATATTTCTAGGTCTGCTATCATATCCTTCATATTTCCCACAGGTCTTCAGTTACACATAATATTTTTTATTCTGTACATCTGCAGGAAATTTCCATTTAGCAAATTTTGTATCTGAGACAATAAAGAGGATTTAAAAACTAGTGAGAAATATACATAACATAAATTTTACCATTTTAACCATCTTTCAATGTACAATACAGTGGCATTAAGTATACTCATAATGTTATATAACCATCACCACTATGTCCAGAAAGCTTTTGTCATCTTAAACAGAAACTTAAAACAGGCATTAAAAGAAAGACTTTATTTTGTGTGTGTATTTTAAGTTCACAGCAAAATTGTGTGGAAAGTACAGAGATTTCCCACCTACCTACATATACTCCCACATATGCGTAGCCTCCCCAATGATAAATATTTCCCACCAGAGAGGTACATTTTTTACAACTGATGAACCTACATTGGTACATCATAACCACCCGAAGTCCAGAGTTTACATTAGGGTTCACTCTTGGTCCTGTGTATTGTGTGGGTTTGGACAAAATGTAATACCATGTATCCCTCATTATGATATCATGCAGAGTATTTGCACTACTCTGAAAATTCTCTGTGTTCAACCTATTCATTCCCTCCACCCCCTCAAAACCTGGCAAACACTGATCTTTTTACTGTCTCCATAGGTTTGCCTTTTCCAGAGTGTCATATGGTTCCAACTATGCAGTTTTTTCAGATTAGCTTCTCAGATTTATTTATTTTTAGTGCTGAATTATATTCCATTATCTGGCTGTACTACAAACTATTTATCTATTCACCTACCGAAGGACATCTTGATTGCTTCCAAGGTTTGGTAATTATGAATAAAGTTTCTATAACATCCACGTGTAGGTTTGTGTGTAGACAGAGGTTTTACCTCCTTTGGGTAAATACCAAGGAACATGATTGCTGAGTCATATGGAAAGAATATAAGGTTTTTAAAAACCATCAAATTGTCTTCTAAAATGACAGTACTAGTTTGCATTCCTATTGGTAATGAGAGTTTCTGTTGTTTTATATCCTTGCCAGAATTTGGGATATGGGCCATTCTAATAGGTGTGTAGTTGAATTTTTTTTTGTTTAAATTTGCATTTCCCTAATAACATATGATTTGGAGCTTATTTGCCATCTATATATTTTCTTTGATGATGTGTTATGACAGACTTTTAAAATAAGGTTTTTTTCCTTAAAAAATCATTAATTTCTAAAGCATTTGAAAAAACTCATGCAATTTTTCCTCAAAATTGGGAAAGGATATGAGGAGACAACATATAGGATATTATCTGAGCAGTTATGTGTGTTTACTTTTTAATCATAGCTTTTAAAATAATGTAAAAACAGGTTGAAAACACCCTTTGTTGCATATAGAAGCAAGGTAGAAACAGCTGTAGAAGAACCAACTAATCAACAAAAATGCCTTGCTTCATCTTGGTCTCCTATTTTTTTTTAGAACTAGTTCAAATTGTATTTCCTCAAGGAAGTCTTCTTTAATCTTCACCAGAAATAGTTTCTCATTTCTTTCAAATTTCCCTCATTTCTTAGTTATTAGTTTGTTTCATTGAACTTTTACTTTCTATCTTATTTAGAACACATCTCTCCCAGCAGAAAACTAGCTCCTTGAGAACAAGTTCTCATTCATTCACAAAGAATATTTTATTGTATGTCTATGATAAAAAATTATTATCTTAATCTTATTTTTAAGTAACATTACTTCCTCATTAAAAATTAGTTTTTCCCAAATAGCCAAAATAGTCTTCTAAAAAAAGAAATGTTAGAAGTGTCATACTTCCTGGTTTCAAAATTTACTGCAAAGGCACAGAAATCAAAACAGTGTGGTACTGGCATAAAGACAGACATACAGATCAATGAAATAGAATGAAGAACCTAGAAATAAATGCCCAAGTCGAAAGACTTTGTACAAAAGTGCCAAGATTACTTAATGGAGAAAGGATAGCCTTTTCAACAAATGACATCAGGAAAACTGAGTATACACATGCACAAAGATGCAGTTGTATTTTTACCTTATGTGCACGCTCGGTCGCTTCAGTCGTGTCTGACTCTTTTTGACCCTATGGACTGTAGCCCGCTGAGCTCCTCTAGGATTCTCCATGGGATTCTCCATGTAAGAATACTGGAGTGGGTTGCCATGCCCTCTTCCAGGGGAATCTTCTTGACCCAGGGATTGAACACGTGTCTCTTGCATTTCCTGCATTTTGCATAGATTCTTTACCTCTGAGCCACATTATACCATATACAAAAATTAACATAACATAGATCAAAGACTTAAACATAACAGCTACAAGTTTCTTAGAAGACATAGGGACATGATAGGGATACAGTCAGTTCAGTTCAGTCGCTCAGTCATGTCCAACTCTTTGCGACTCCATGAATCGCAGCACGCCAGGCCTCCCGGTCCATCACCAACTCCTGGAGTTCACTCAGATTCACATCCATCGAGTAGGTGGTGCCATCCAGCCATCTCATCCTCTGTCATCCCCTTTTCCTCCTGCCCCCAATCCCTCCACCATCAGTCTTTTCCAATGAGTCAACTCTTTGCATGAGGTGGCCAAAGCACTGGAGCTTCAACTTTAGCATCATTCCTTCCAGTGAACACCCAGGGCTGATCTCCTTAAGAATGGACTGGTTGGATCTCCTTGCAGTCCAAGGGACTCTCAAGAGTCTTCTCCAACACCACAGTTCAAAAGCAGCAATTCTTCGGCACTCAGCTTTCTTCAGCTTTCTTCACAATCCAACTCTCACATCCATACATGACCACTGGAAAAACCATAGCCTTGACTAGACGGACCTTTGTTGGCAAAGTAATGTCTCTGCTTTTAAATATGCCATCTAGGTTGGTCATAACTTTCCTTCCAAGGACTAAGTGTCTTTTAATGTCATGGCTGCAATCACCATCTGCAGTGATTTTGGAGCCCCCCAAAATAAAGTCTGACACTGTTTCCACTGTTTCCCCATCTATTTCCCATGAAGTGATGGGACCAGATGCCATGATNTCATGACTGCAGTCACCATCTGCAGTGATTTTGGAGCCCCCCAAAATAAAGTCTGACACTGTTTCCACTGTTTCCCCATCTATTTCCCATGAAGTGATGGGACCAGATGCCATGATCTTCGTTTTCTGAATGTTGAGCTTTACAACTTTTTCACTCTCCTCTTTCACTTTCATCAAGAGGCTTTTTAGTTCCTCTTCACTTTCTGTCATAAGGGTGGTGTCATCTGCATATCTGAGGTTATTGATATATCTTCCAGCAATCTTGATTCCAGCGTGTGCTTCTTCCAGCTCAGTGTTTCTCATGATGTACTCTAGTTAGCTTAGAAACCCCATTAGGAACCGGAAATAAAGAGGAACTTTAAAGGGCTTTGGGAGACCACAGTAAGATTAATGATCAATCAAGAAAGTAAAGGGAAAATTCTGAAACAATGTAGGCTTGCTTAACTCACAAAGCAGAACAAATCACTTAACATCAAAGTCAGATTGGCTTGCCTAACAATAAAATCAAGCTAACTTACAAAACCATAAAACAGAAACATGAGACATGCCCCAGACAATGAAACAATGGTGACATGAGAGCTGTATCCTTCCCAGTGAGCTCAGTGAGTTAATGAACCCCAAACATGCTCTTGACCCATAAGATATGTTCTTTGCACAATGTCCCTGAGACAATAAAACAATAGTAGAGAATAAGGCCTACAGCCTCCCCAGTGGTGTCAACAAGTTAATGACCCTGGGACATACTCTGTTCATACAAAAAACAATCGTTTGTGGAAAGGTGACTTTTTCTAAATGAAAGGCGCTTATTGTACTGAAGGCTTTCCCAGTGGCTCAGCGATAATCTGCCTACAGTGCAGGATATACAGGAGACTCAGGTTCTATCCCTGGGTCAGAAAGATTCCCTAAGAGAGGAAATGGCAACCCACCCCAATATTCTTGCTGGAAAAAATCCTATGGACAGAGGAGGCTGGTGGGCTATAGTCCATGGGGTCGCAAAGAGATGAACCCAGTTGAGCAACTGAGCATGAGTACATATTAATAGAGTATTTATATGATCCTAGAAAGTTTTAAGTGCTCAAAAGTTTCAGTTCAGTTTTTTCATTGTGTGAGACCAATTATTTGGAAAAATAATTTTTCCAAAGCACTATGACAATCTTGGCTTGACCATATAGGACCAAGAAAACTCCCCTGTCCAACCTGGGGGAGGAACTCATGATGGAAACATAATGTCTACTCAAGAAAGATGAAGAAGGTCTCCTTCCCCTTCCCTCTCCTCTTTGGATTATAAAAAATATATCCCGCTGAGTACTTAGGGCAGTGCAACTCTTGCCTGCCAGCTTGTGAACCTTGTAAGTTTAATATTGTAATAAATCACTTATCTATCCTTTTGCCTCTCACTGAATTCCTTTCTGCAAGGAGACATAGTGGTACCAGAGCTCTTTGGAACCCTGGAAATGACACCTAACAGTTTCAGAAAACCTTCGTGACGGTGAGTTTGCAATGATTTCTTGGACATGACATTAAAAGCCTAGGAAATCAAAGAAAAAAAATATACACTGGTTCTCATTAAAATTAAGAATTTTTGTGGGTCAAAGGACAATAGCAACAGAGTACAAACACAGCCTACAGAGTAGGAGAAAAAATTTGCAAATCCTACAACTGATAAGGGATTGATAACAGAATATATATAAAGAACTCCAATAACTCAACAACAAAAAAACCCAATCAATCTGATTTTTCAAATGGGCAAAGGATTTGAATACATATTTCTTCAAAAGAGATATACAAACAGACAACAAGCCCATGCAAAGATGATCACCATTACTAGTCATTAGGGACATGCAAATCAAAACCAGAATGAGATACCACGTCACATCCATTAGGATAGCTATTTTGAAAAAAAAAAAAAAAAACAGAAAAATGACAAGTTTTGGGGAGGATATGGAGTAACTAGAGTCTTCGTGTGTTGCTGGTGGGAATATAAAATGGTGCAACTTCTGGCAGTTCCTTAAGAAATTAATCATAGAATTAGCATATGATCCAGATATTCCACTTCTGGGTATATACCTCAAAGAAATAAAAGGGAGCTCTCAAACTGAGTACACTCCTATTCGGTAGAGCATTATTCACAACAGCGCAAAGTTGGAAGCAACTGTGTTCCTCAAAAAATGGATGAATAAACCAAATGTGGTACCTACATACAATAGAATATTATTCAGTCTTAAAATGGAAGGAAATGTGACTCATCTCATAACATGAATGAACCTTCAAATCGTTATACATCATAAAGCCGATAACCAAAAGACAAGTACTGTACAACCTCAGTTCAGTGAAGTTCTTAGGGTAGTCAGATTTAGAGACAGAAAGTCGAAAGATGGCTGCCAGGGCCTGGGGAAAAGAGGAATGTGGAGTTAATGTTTAAAGAGCTTTCAATTGGGGGAGAAAATGGGTGGTGACGGTGATTGCACAAGAATGTGAATGTAGCGAATGCCACAGGACTGTACTGCATTCAAATGGTCAAAGCTTAAATTTTATGTTATCTATATTACCACAAAATTCTAATTTCCGCTCTTCAGACTTGCATGTTTTCTTTTTCTAGCTGTCTAAAAGCAGATAGTACTTTTAGATGATAAGAAACAAAGGGAATGTTTTTTTTCTTCTCCTTTTCATGTTTACTAGCATCTTTCTGGCCCTTGTTCTTGAATAAATATGATCTAGTGAGATTTAATCAATTATCTGCTGCAAGCATCTGTGAATTCTATAATTTTTTCCCAGAATGGAAAATCAACAACAGAACCCTTGAGCTCAAAGATAATCTAATCTAACCCCTGAGTTTTACAGACGAGGATGCTGAGACCTGGGGGGATTTCGTGACTTGAGGAGATAACACAGCTGCTCTCTGATGCTGTGGGTCCACTGGCATTATGGCTGTAACAGAAGCCAGGTTTACAGGCTGTGTGCTTCTTGTGGTGCAAATCATATTAGCTGGGAAAACAAAGTACTGGCAAATTCAGTAAACAAAACAGCCATTAGGAAAACAGGATTAGGACAGGGCTCAAAGAAGCCTAGGGGCAGTACATTTTATGATGTGAGAGGATGTTAGAGTCTTTGATCCCCAGTCGCGTACTCAGCGGTTGCATGACCAAGGGCACTCAACTGCTCACTTTGCCCTGCTGCAAATTGAGCTTAATTGCAGGGCAGCCATCATAGAGCTCCTGTAAGATTAAACGCGATCGTGCTTTTAGATGAGATTGTACTTTTAGATGGCTCTACAGAATTCGCTGTTTCTGTTGTTTCTATGTTCTATTCCTGTTGCTTCTGATTCTTTTATTCTGAAAATGGAGCAACCCAAATTCATAGATTCCACAACTATTCCAGCTATGATTCCACAACCCTCAAAATTGTAAAATTCTTGTGCTCTAATCTTGTGCTTTTCCCTCCACTTATTCATGAATTTTGTTCACCCATTTGCTGACTTCTATGTCTGGAAAGTTCTGATAAGACATTATTCTTACATGTTCATTGCAGTATTTGAAAGATTTCAGATGTATTAAATAGTAAACTTGTTCATAATTATTTATGCTTATTAGTAACTTATTAAACTTATTAGCTTGTGTAATCTGAGGTTTGCCCGTACAATCAGATGGTAGACTGTAAAATCTTTAAGGAAAAGAATATTATCCCTTCTATGCTTTTCTCACAGTAGCTGGAGGCATGTAATAGATGATTGTTGAATAAGTAATAGAATGAATGGAGAAATAGTTAACTACCTGTTTATTACTCATTAATATTGATGTAGTCCTTTTCTGGCATATATTTTCCATTCATCTTCTATGTACTATCATTTTGGTTCACTTCTTTCATTAAAAAATTAGTTAAGGCAATAATGCTACAATGCTGGGCATTCTTAATCCCTGAACTCAATATCTCTGTTCTACCAAAATAGATTTATGCTGGCTACAGTCCCACATCTTGTCTTGATTAAGAGCATGGGTCATCCCGGGCATTGGAGTTGGGGAAAAAAAGCAGATTAGGGACATCCCAGAGTGAATTGAAACAATAAACTTGCAAAGTATGTAGCACTAGGTCTCAGGCTCGAGGTGACATCAGTGAGTGTCAGACTCCAGTGTGGACTGGTCTAAAAAAGCTGCCAATTGGTTTTCTTTCTAATTGTGAATTTGCTTTCTTTTTATCCTTAGTCATCTTAATCAATGCATTTTTAAACTTTATATTTGTCTGAACATTTATTGTTTTTCTTTTTGCCCCTCACTTTCTGGTTTTGATCTTTTCCTTTATCATACACATGATAAAAGTTTCTTCCAGCTTTGTTTTCTGTCCCTTAAAGCCCGCAAGAATATTCACAAAGTATGATTACTTTGTGAAAGAAATGTTGCAAAAATCAGATGGGGTTTACAATCATTTTGGATCTGGAGTAGGACCAAGAGTTAGTCATGTGTAGAGAAAAAGTCTATTTACTGCTCTCTGAGAAATAACTACTAAGTGTACTGTTCCCTGTTATTTTTCCAAGAAAAGTAAGTGAAAGTCGCTCAGTCCTGTCTGACTCTTTGTAACCCCATGGACTATATAGCCCATGGAATTCTCCAGGCCAGAATATTGGAGCGGGTAGCCTTTCCATTCTCCAGGGTATCTTCCCAACCCAGGAATCAAACCGGGGTCTCTTGAACTGCAGGTGGATTCTTTACCAACTGACCTATCAGTGAAGCCCTTTTCAAGAAAGGGATTACAATTACTAAGAAATTAAGTGTATGGTCTTATATTACTTCTAGAAAAAAATAATTATTACCTACATTTGACAGGAGGCTCTGTGTATGTTCAGAAAACACAGAAGCATAGTGAAATAAAAAATTTCTAAGAGCCTAGTTGCTCAAACAATTGAAAGTCTGAACTCTTCAGTTCAGTTCAATTCAGTTGCTCAGTCATGTCCGACTCTTTGTGATCCCATGGAGTGCAAGACACACATCATTTTTATTTTTTTTTTATTTTTTAGAAATCAAGATTTTAAAAATTAGGCCATTGCTTTTTGTAAATACAGCTGCTTGGCAAATGCTTTGCATTTGCCACATCATTTTTAAAACAAGAACTTTAAGAATTTGTTTGATATTTAGGAAAAGGTAGAGAGTCAGCACCTCTGTGCTGACACACAGAGAAAGACACACAGTCTTCCTCTAATACTGCTTCATAGAAAAACTCATAGCTCTCTCTTAAGACATGGGTTAGTTTGCTGAAATTACTTCTTTAAAATATCTATTTATATTTCTGTTTTCTAACTTTCCAATTGTCTAATTTAGATCTGGTTCATTTGAAGAATTTTACTTTTTATTCCAGAAAATATTATTTGGTTATTACTGAATTTATTACCTCAGTCAAGTTCCCCTTTGGTTTAGGTTCACATCTGATTTATAGGCAATAGCCAGATGCGAGTGCTGCTAATTTCTCAACTGCTTTCTTCCAAGTTCTCATTAGCATTTAGTTAAGGTAATGCATGGCCGTTACCATTCACACGGTACTAAGAAGATGAGTACAATTGGCAATGAAGGCAATTCAAGGGGAGAGTGGAGAAATTCATCCAAGATGTGGAAAATGTGATGTAGGGAAGCAGGTGGCAAAAGGCGACTGTGGAGGGTGCTAATTGATTGTCCTTGGAGATGCAGATGGAGAATTTATGATGATGAAATCTCTTAGTGAGAGGTCAGCATGTTTTAAGAACAAGGAGGAGGCCTGGGTAGCTTTAGGGGAAAGAGCAAAGGGGAAGAATAATAAGGGTTGACACCAGAGACAGGCAACAGGATCATTCTAGTGTCTGTATGAAAAACAGGCTATTGGCAAAAAAGCTGAATCAAGGATAAACAGTACATTGCAATAATGTAGGGCAGAAACGAGAGTGGCATGAATTTGGGAAAAGTGGTCAGATACTGAGTAGAGTTTCAAAGCAGAGCCAACAGGATTTGCTGATACATAATGTGTGGAAATGAAATAGAGAATCCATTCTTTATTTATTGAGTCAGTATATGTGTCAGACATTGAGCTAAGTAGCTTGGCCTAGAAATATAAAAAAGCACAGTTCCTGCTCTTAAGGAGAAGATGACCTAGTACATTTTTTCCCCAAAATATTTTGACTGCAATAGTAAAAGTAAATTTCATCCTGTGATCCAGTATGCATCTATATACATCGACATAACTGAAATGAGATTTCAATAAACTATACTTATCCCTGTAATGAAAAACTTAAAATTAATGTAAAACATAATTTTAATACTATAAAAATAGCATTCTTTTATATTCTATTTAATTAAAAAAAATACTGGTCACCCCACTCCAGTACTCTTGCCTGGAAAATCCCATGGACGGAGGAGCCTGGTAGGCTGCAGTCCATGGGGTTGCTAAGAGTCGTACACGACTGAGCGACTTCACGTTCACTTTTCACTTTCATGCATTGGAGAAGGAAATGGCAGCCCACTCCAGTGTTCTTGCCTGGAGAATCCCAGGGACGGGGGAGCCTGGTGGGCTTTCATCTATGGGGTCGTACAGAGTCGGACACGACTGAAGCGACTTAGCAGACGTCACAATCCATTAAATCAGCGGTTCTCCAACACTTTGGTCTCAGGAACTCTTTACACTCTTAAACATTAACAACATCTTAAAAAACTTTTGTTTACATGTCTACATCTATTGATTTGCTATACTGAAAATTAAAATGGATAACTAAAAAATTTTACTTGATCTAAAATGACAATAATAAGCCTAATATAGGCCAACATAGTTTATTTTTCATGAAAAATATTCTTAAGGAAACTTATGCAAAAATTAGTGAAAAGAGACATTGTTTTACATTTTTGAAAATCCCTTTAATGTATAAGACAGCTAGATTTTCGTATCTCTTTCTGTGTTGGTTGAGATGTGTTGTTTAAATCAAAGTACAGGGGGCCCTTGAACAGTGCAGAGGTTAATCTGCACTTGGCTTACAGTCAGCCCTCCTTATTTGCAGTTCTTCTGCGTCCATGGATTCAGTCATCCATGGACCATTTAGCAGTATTGTCTTTACTGTTGAAAAATATGTACATAATTGAATCCTCGAAGTTCAAACCTGTGTTGTTCAAATACAGATATGTATATGAAGAAATACATGTATATGAAGAAAGTCTGGCCTTATACAGTTATGTAGCTAGAAAAGGGAGGAGCATTTTAACGGCCTTTTAAAAGTAATCATGATTATGTTTTGTTACTACACCAAAATTCAGTGGTTGATATTAATAGTTTCTAAAAGGTCACTGGCAAAAAAATCTGAAACTGTGTCAATGAACTTTTAGTACATTTTCGTTTACATCCCCTGGCTTGTCTTGCACTTTAAATGGCTCTTTTACCCATGCTTGATTTTGGAATGTCATGCATTAGTCATTTGGAAAATACTGGTTCACTGAGTTATAAAGATTTTCCAGATGGCTTATATATTTCATTATATAATATCTGAAAATTGTATTTGTTAATATCACCATCTATTTTATCAGAAAAGCAGTGCTGGCCTTGTGGATCTCCTGAAAATATCTTGGGACCCCTCTTCTGCCAGGGTTCCACAGATCACATTTTGGGAACTACAATGCTAAGCTGGTTTGGCAACCCACTAACAGGTAGCAAGCCAGTTTTACACAGAGAATATGCTAAAGCAGAAAAATTTTAAAAAGCAAGAAATCTGAAGGAAATGAAGGAAATATCATTAAACTAGATTTTAGTTTTATCCCCACCAACCAAGGTCATGGCTAATAATTGAATGAGAGGGAATTCGATTTAAGTTTATCCAGTTTCAAAGACTATGTTTTTTCTAATGTAAATGCCATCCTTATACAGGAAATTGTTGTGGAAAAATTCATTTTTTTTTCAACAAATATTTACTTAGTATCTGCTATAAGCCAGAAGCTATTTTATTATTGGGATTCTTCATATTCTAGGTATCATAACAGGCAAAATCTGTTATTAGTCCTCTGGTGTGCTGTGTTCTCAGTCGTGTCCAACTCTTTGTGACCCCATGGACTGTATCCCACTAGGTTCCTTTGTCTATGGAATTCTCCAGGCAAGAATACTGGAGTGGGTTCCTCCTTCCGGGGATCTTCCTGAGTCAGGGATCAAACCCTAGTCTCCTGCGTTTCCTGCATTGCTAGGTGGATTCTTTATTACTGTGCTACCTAGGAGAAGAGAGTCCAGTGGCAGAAATATAAAACAAACAATAAAATATTTTAGGTAGTATTGAAGTCTATGACGGGAGTATGGAAAAGTAAGAGCAGTATTACCCAGAGCCCATGCTTTAAAGGCCTTCACTTTTAAAGTAAAGGCTCTTTAGCCATATCTCTGGTGGTGCTAGTGGTAAGGAATCTACCTGTCAATGGAGGAGACACAAGAGATGCAGGTTCCATCCCTGGCCACAGTTGTAAACATTCCTAGGACGATTTCTGGAAGCAAGGAGGCTGTACTTGGCTGTCCATCAGAGCATGAGATCTTCCTTGGTGTAGGATGAAGTAGATTGGGGAGGAAGGTGAGCATGTGGCAAGAGATTCCATTTAAACTCTGCTTTGTCCTGTAAGTGTTAAGGATGGGTTTGAATAAAGGGACAGAGGAGATTGCATGCTTGGTTTGGAACCTGCTTGTAGTCAGGTGGGTCAGTAGGTTCTTCTAAACATAGACTAGACACACTTGCAGAGGCCCTATCTCATATCATACCAAACATATTTAAAGACTATACATTAACTATTAATTCTTTCTACAAAATTTTTAGAGGTTTTTAGGGACTTCCCTGTTGGCCTAGTGGTTAAGAATCTGCCTTACAGTGTAGGGGATACGGGTTCAATCCCAGGTCAGGGTGAAGAAGGAATTCACAGGGCCTGATTCCACCTTAGGTCTGTTCATGCTGATCATGCTCAGCCACCTTTCCAACGGACTCTGAACTCTATGTTTAGTGCCTATGAAAACAACAGCAGAAGGATAAGACCCCCTCCAGACAGGGGAACCTTGAAGATCGTATCTAGGTTACTCATCACCTAAGAGAAAACATACACTAATCACCCCTTCCTCCAGACAGGCCATAAATTTTTCTGTGTCTATCAGAGTGTAACCTCGGGTTTATTGATTATTGGCTCATTGTTTGACTGTTTGAGCGCATGAGCACACAGCATGTGAATGATGGGGTTACTGGGATTGTATTTTCCTTGGTTTATGTAAGTCTCAAGGAGTTTGGAGTGGTGGGTTCAGACACGTACGCATGGGGTATAAAAGATTCTCACAAATGCTGGTCGGGGTCCTTGGCTAAGAGGAGACTCTGCCTTGGGCCCGCTGGTGTAATAACCTGCACTCCACTATCTGCATTGTCCTTCTGAGTGAGTTTGTCTCCTGGAATGCATGGCTACATTTGGTGCATTGGCCAGGAAACTCCTCGCTTTGAGGAGACAGGTCTCATTTGAGGCCACCACTAGGCTTTGTGGCTTGAATCTCCTAGAGGGAGGAAGGCGCCTCGCCCCTCTGGAAGAATTCAGAGTTTCAACACCCGGTTTCTTCGCTTTGGCAGGTAGTGAATGGCAGCAAGGGAACTGAGCGCTCAGGTGAGGAGGAACCCACCCGGCAGGGTGGAAGAGGGGGCCTGATCACCCCCCTGGGAGGGGCTAGAAGGGGCACGGACCCACAGGGGCCTGGAATAGGCAGGCAGCAGCGACCGCTTGGTACACAGGTCGACGAGCGTGCTATGGTTTAGGAAGGAAATTTGTGAAGGTCATTTAGGAGGTGTGTCCACGCCGTCTCGAGGAAAATTATTACCAAGCGATCGCCAGGGGATTTTAGGATAGGAAACTGGTCCTTGTATGCTCGTATTCTGCCCTCCCCCAGGAGGTGTCCCGTCTGCTGTGAAATTCTTGACCCCCTCGGAACTGTCCGGCTAGAAGGAAGGGATACATAAGTGAGTACGAATTGGCTTTCCTGGAGATGGCCTGGGACATGGGATATTTAACCCATCTGTGTTTTCATCCGCACCTGATCAAGCCCACCAAGGCAGAATGGACTTTAAGGGAGAAACAGTCTTGGGCCACGTGGTATTCTGATTTGGCTGTGCTGACAGGTAGGTGAAGGCATGCCAATCCCTTTTCTCCCTCTGGGATCTGACAGGTAAGGCTCTTCTCACCCCAATTAGGAAGGAGGCAGAATGGCAATTTAAGTGTCACTGAGTGGAAATATCAGAAATACATAGGGTACTGAGAACTTCGTAGACAGAATGAAAAGGAAAAGTAGAAGAAGGTCCAAGAAGGTAAGCAAGATGGGAGGAAGTGAACCTGAGGCAACAGTATTGGAGTGCATGATTAAACATTTTAAGAAGGGATTAGGAGGAGACTACGGGGTGAAGATGAAGCCTAACCACCTCCACGTACTCTGTGAGGTCGAATGGCCCGCTATAGGAGTAGGATAGCCACCAGAGAACACCATGAACTTAAAAATAGTGGAAGCAGTCTAGGAGAGCCGGGACACCTGGATCAATATCCATATATTGACTCATGGCTAGGGTTAGCTCAGGACTCTCCTACTTGGACAAGATTCTATATCCAGAAAGGAAAGGGAAAAATATTAATGGCAAAAAAAATGACTGAGGATAAAAAAGGAAATTCTACAGGATTTGGACGGAGATGACCTGACCCCTCCCCCATAATGGATAATGATGCTCCTGCCTCCCAATGCTCCACCAGGACCAGAAGCCGTCTTAATGCCTAATCCAGGGCCAGGTGAAGTCCTGCAGCAGCCGCTGCTCCTCCGTCAGCTCTCCCTGGGGTCGTAGAACTGCCACCTCGGGAGGCTCCGATCCCGGTGATAGAAGCCTCTGGCCAACACTTCCAGGATCCGGCTCCAGCTGAACCACCCAAGCTATACGCATCTCTCCTGGTGAGTACTGACAAGAAGGGGAGGGAGACCTTGGCATTAAGCAGAGACTGTGCTCTGCCAGAGAGCTGGAGGGAACGAAAGAGAACAGACAAGAGATGTGCAATGCTAGCTGCTGCTCTGGGAAGGTCCGTCTAGGGCCCTCCGGAAAATCTCCTCTGCCCCAGGGACAGGACAG
>SJYA01001338.1:622042-726000 GCA_006410615.1 Neotragus moschatus
CTCCCACCCCCCTCCCCATCCCATCCCTCTGGGTCATCCCAGTGCACCAGCCCTGAGCACTCTGTCTCATGCATCAAACCTGGACTGGTGATCTGTTTCACATATGATAATATACACGTTTCAATGCTCTTCTCTCAAATCATCCCACACTTGCCATTTCCCACAGAGTCCAAAAGACTGTTCTATACATCTGTGTCTCTTTTGCTGTCTCGCATACAGGGTTATCGTTACCATCTTTCTAAATTCCATATCTATGCGTCAGTATACTGTATTGGTGTTTTTCTTTCTGATTGACTTCACTCTGTATAATACGCTTAGGGTATTATCTTCACTCTAGTTTAAAAAGTGAGCACCCAGGAAGCACAGGCACTATGTGAGGCCAACTGGCAGACCTAAAGATGTAAGAGGTATGATGCCTGCTCCCAAAGGCCTTAGCTTCTCAGCCCAGATGAGCCGAGCTATGTCCACAGCATCTGAGCACCTGCTTCACACGTACCTGCCTCACCTCACGCGATTCTCACGGCAGCTTATGCAACAGGCTCTATTATCAGATGTCTACAGAAAGAGAAACTGAGGCTCAAAGAAGATGAAATCTCATAATATACTGCACCCCAAAATCTTATCCCAACCAAGGTCCTGTCTTACTGCCCTGTCCGTTCACCTTGATGGTTTTATCAGCTTAGATCTCCATGACCCATCTAGCCTATGTCCTGCCACTCCTGCCCTGGGGTCATCAAGCTCTGGGTCCACTAGTCTCCCCCCGACTTCGCAAACGCACCAGGCGTGGTTGTGAGTCCTGCCATTGTCTCACTGTGCCGCTCCCTAGAAAGTCCTTCCCCTCAATAAGCTCAAAGTCTAGTGTGTGTTTTGGATGGTCAAACAATGGGGATGAGATCAATTTTAGCATGTGATAAACACTATCCTTGGAAAGATATTTATTCTGTCTGACAGAAGAGGGGCTTAAGCTGAGGCTTAGCATATGAGCAGGAGTGTGCTAGTCCAAGAAGGGTGGAAGGACACTCTCAGCAAAGAGAAGAGCAAGGGAAAAAGCACTGAAACATGCAAGGGTGAAGTGCTTTGGGGCGCGGGGGAGGCCAGCAAGCTACCTAGTGCAGAATCTCAGACTGATGGACAAGATTGCCAGGCCAACCTCAGAAGCAGTGTTGCTCTCTGCCTAGAACACCCAGCAAAAATATTCCATTAAAAAAAAAATCCAAAAAATATGTGTGTGTGTGTATGTAACTGAATCACTTTGCTGTGTGTCTGAAACTAACACAACATTATAAATCAACTACACTTCAATTGAAAAAATAAAAAAAGAGTTCCATAGTCCCTGGGCCCCCATGGCTGAGGATGCTAATAAAAATGCTGCGGCTGACACTCAGGTACCAGGGGTCCACAGTGATGCCCCCCTCCCTAACTCCTGGGAAGTGTCCTGGATGCACCCCAGGTGATGTGAAGCACCCGCGGCCCACCTCTGTCCTCCACTCTACTGACCAGCACCCTGGAAATTAAGAAAACTTCTACCCTGTGCAGTGGCCCCTCTGCCCCACTCCCTTGGGGGACCAGCCCAAATCAGAATTCTGTGCATTGCTAGACCTGAGCTCCCAGCCTGTATGCAGCATACCCAGCACTGCACGGATTCATTCCAGCCAGGAAAGGAATCACCAAGGTGCTCCCAGGCCTGGAGGCAGTGCTCCCGAGGGTCGGAACCCCCTCCGGGGCTTCTCAGTTGGGAAACAAAATGGCACACGCAAGGGAGCGGGCATTTCCAGTCCTGAGCAGCAGTTGTTTCCACAACAAGCTAGCAGACCCCGCCCCGCGCCCCGCCTCCCCCCAGGCTGGCTAAACATCAAGCTCCACTGATAATAGAACTCAAACCAGGCACCATCCCGGTTAGAAAGCTCCAGTACCCATTACCGATAGAGGCCTGGGCTGGCATACTGCCCCTCATCAATAGATTAAAACAAGCGGGCTTTCTAGTAGAGTGCCAGTCGGCTGGAATACGCCGATCCTATCAGGCAAAAAGGAAGGAGGACAGGAATATAGGCCTGTACAGGAACCAGGCTACTGTGACTTTACATCCCACTGTTCCAAACCCCTATACCTTACTTAGCCTCCTCCTGCCAAGGACTAAAGTTTATACTCGCCTAGATCTCAAGGATGCCTTCTTCTGCGTACACCTCACCCCAGCGTCACAGCCCATCTTTGCCTTTGAATGGGAAGATCCAGTCGGGGGCACCAAGCAACAGCTCATCTGGACTCCTCCACAAGGGTTTCAGAACTCCCCAACCATCTTTGGGGAAGCCTTGGCTTCTGACCTGATCTCATTCCATCCGGAAGAGCATGGATACTGGCTCCTACAATATGGGGATGACCTGCTGCTGGCTGCCGAGACCAAGGAAAAATGCTGGGAAGGGACAAAAGTGCTGCTCCAGCTGCTGATGGAAGCAGGTTACCGGGTGTCGAAGAAGAAGGCACAGATCTGCAAGGAGGAGGTAAGGTATCTGGCATTTGTTTTAAAGGAGAACACAAGGTTCCAGACCCTAGTTGGGTCCTATATACTGATGGCACTAGCCCAATAAAACAAGGACAATAGCTGTCAGGTTAGCCAAAGCGGAAGGGGCCATCAAGACTGAAAAGGGATGGTGGGAATTGCCAAGTGGCAAATTATTGGTACCAGAGGAGATGGCACACAATCTGGTAAGCCAAACACACCAAGCAGCCCACCTAGGCCAGGCTGCCTGCTCACAGGTTAATGCTGCCTCTCGGGTATTCAGACAAAAACTTCCAGCTATTCAGCTGAAAGGGACGCTGCCCTTTGAACACCTGGGCATGGACTTCACTGAAATGAAACCTCACCGACACTATCGTTACTTGCTGGTCATGGTATGTACGTTCTCAGGATGGGTAGAAGCTTTTCCTACCTGTACTGAAAGAGTAATCAGAAGTAGCCCAGTGCTTGCTTAGGGAAATAGTTCCCAGATTTGGACTTCCTACCGGCATTGGTTCAGACAATGACCCAGCTTTTGTAGCTGATTTAGTACAACAAGTAAGCAAAACTTGAGACATCAAATGGAAACTGCACACTGCATATAGGTCCAGAGTTCTAAGATGGTGGAATGAACCAACCGGACATTAAAGAGACTCTCCAAGTGGAGCATAGAGACTGATTGCTCCTGGGTGGACTTGCTTCCTATGGCTCTGCTCAGACTCAGGATGACCCCACAGTCCCAAGGCTATTCTCCATATGAAATTGTGTATGGGAGGCCCCCTCCCATAATAAAACAGATGTCAACAAATTTGCCTCAGGTAAGGGAGAATAGGATTTCACAGCAGATGGAACTGGGGAAGGTAATAAATCAGGTAACCAAGTTTGTACGAGAAAGGGTGCCATTCCCCAGATTCAGGAGTTTACGCTTGATGGCCAAGTATGGGCCAAAGGTTGGAAACATGATTTGCTAGCCCCTTGGTGAAAGGGCCCTTGTGTTATTCTAACTACCCCTACTGCAGTTAAAGTTGCAGGTATTGTCCCTTGGATCCATCATACGAGGGTGAAGAGAACATACCACGCAGACCCAAGAAACGCTGAGTGGACTGCACAGAGGGACCCCGCTGACCCTCGAGAGACTAAGACCATCCTTAAGAAGAAGGAAAAGAAGATACTGGATGAGCCCCTTCAGGATGAAGCGGCACAATCAACTCCTGCTGCTTGGCCTCATCAACGTGATTTCGAATTTATCTTCCGTTTCAACTCGGGACAATGTTTTCATCTCATGGGCCCCTTCCTACACAGACTTCCACAACACTCCCAACTGCTGGGTATGTAGGGGTGTGCCTCTGTCAGTGATGGATGGACTTCCTTGGTGGGTGTCACTGCTCTGCCAAGGAGATTTTAAACCACTCTGCTCTTTTCTGGGATGACAAAAAGAGACTTTCCTCTCTCTTGTCAATCATAACCTCTCCTTGCTCTCTTGATGTAAGATCTAGTCAATAGACTCGGGTCATGGGGTAACATTTGATATAAATGCCAGTGTAACAAAAGCCTAACCTACTTGTTGTAAATCTATCCTGGTAGCCCCGGTAAATCTACCCTGTTTACATGCTAGGTGGACAAGATCCGTGTTTCAATGGTATGAGTAAACTGCTGCCTTATTCGTATCCTCTATAGGGACAACAGATATCATGATTAAAGTAGAGGCCTTGACTAATTTCACAAAACAGGCCATCCAAGCCTTAAATGAAGAGCAAATCCAAATGAGAAAAGCGGTAATTCGTAATAGAATGGCTTTGGACATACTCACAGCTGCTCAAGGAGGGACCTGTGTTGTAATTAAGGTTGAATGTTGTGAATACATTCCTGACTTATCTGGCAATGTATCAACTGCTTTAGATGACATGAAAAAACAAGTAAAAGCAATGTCAAATGAAAACATTCCTTGCTGGACCTCGGTCCTATCTTGGGTGAAAGGCGATTGGTGGAAAACTATATTTACCACTGTTATAGTTGCCTTGATAGTTCTGCTTTGTGGACCCTGAATTTTATAATATATTATGAACTTTGTAACCCGAAGGTTGACGTCATTCTCCCAAATTGGCGGTCGGAGAGCCAGGGTGCAGTATATCCCTATGAATGACGCTCATAATATGAGTTAAGAGCATCAAGAGGGGGCAATGAAGAAGGGATTCATAGGGCCTGACTCCACCTTAGGCCTGTTCATGCTGATCATGCTTGGCCACCTTTCCAACGGACTCTGAACTCTGTGTTTAGAGCCTATGAAAACAACAACAGAAGGATAAGACCCCCTCCAGACAGGGGAACCTTGAAGATCGTATCTAGGTTACTCATAGCCTAAGAGAAAACATACACTAATCACCCCTTCCTCCAGACAGGCCATAAATTTTTCTGTATCTATCGGAGTGTAACCTCGGGTTTGATTGTTGGCTCATTGTTTGACTGAGCAGATGAGCACATGGCGCATGAATGATGGGGTTACTGGGATTGTATTTTCCTTGGTTTATGTAAGTTTCAAGGAATTTGGAGTGGTGGGTTCAGACACGTACACATGGGGTATAAAAGATTCTCACAAATGCTGGTTGGGGTCGTTGGCTAAGAGGAGACTCTGCCTTGGGCCTGCCGGTGTAATAAACTGTACTCCACTATCTGCCTTGTCCTTCTGAGTGAGTTTGTCTCCTGGAATGCGTGGCTACAACAAGGGAACTGAGAAACCATATGCCCGAGAGCAACAAAGTCTGTGTACCGCAACGGGAGAGGCTGTGCACACAACAAAGGTCCGGCATGTTGCAACTAAGACCTGATGCAGCCAGCAAATTTTTAAAAATATTTTTAGAGGTTTTTACAGTTTTGTTTATCATAGAATTTGACCATGAGAAACTCACTTAATTTGCAATTGGCTATGATTTGATTTCTTGGCAATTATTATGTATACTTGGAATTCTTGTGAAGAGGAAAAATAAACAAATTATGTGGAAACATAACGCAATTTTCTTTGATTCCTTAAATGAGATTTTTAAAAAACGGACACCATATGTTTTGCAATATCTAAACATTTATTAATTTTGAATTTGAGGTTTTCTGTTATTTTCTAAAAGTATTTCTGTTATTTTCTAATAATATTTCCAGGTTTTATATATTTTCTTAGGTCCTTGGAAAAGCTTATTGTGTTTAGTAGTTTGACCTCTCATAGCATTACTTGATAGCTGAGGTCCTAGAATTAGACTGTGTTGTCCAGTACAGTAGTCACTGGACACATGTGCTTTTTAAATTAAAAGTAAAATGGAAAATTCAAGTCCTCAGATGGACTAGCCATATTTCAGGTTTCTAGGATGATGCTGATGCAGGTCAATCACTGTCCTGAAAGTGCAGACATTGCTCTATCTTCAGACTATAAATCAAGTTAGTTATAAAGGGTTGAAAATTCTCTCAATTGGCTTGTAAAGGAAAGGAGTGTGACGGAGATGGAAAATGCTTGCAGACTGTATTGGAGGAAGGTCTCCAAACCAAGGACAAATGAAACAGAACTGAGTGCAAAGTGGAAGAAAGGCTGGAAGAAAATGTGAAGAAACGTGGGTAGAAATGGTGATACTAACTGATTAAAAAACGAAACAGGACTTTGAGAACACGTGGCTTGTAGGAAAATGAGAGCCGATTTAGTCAAAGACTAGAAACTCTAATTCAGGTGTCTGCTGCACTGAGAGGAAGGAGCAGATCTCTCCAAGATAATGCAGAGGAAAGAACAGTAGTCTGGCAACGGATTAAGTGTGGTAGAGAAAAAAAAAAGGCTTCTAGCAGACAGAAGAGAGATGATTCTACAGAGTTATGCAATTGAGAAGGGTCCTGTCCGTGAGACTGGACAACACTTGGGAGGAAATGGAGCCTTGCGTGTTTATTCTTTTCAACTGAGAGGGTAGGCAGAGGGTGTCACCATCAGAAGGCAGGAAGAAATGTGGGACTTGATGGGGCTGAGGGGTCCGTGGGTAAATCATTGATAAAGAAAAAACAAAAAACGATGGTTGCAGACCTGAAGCAGATGTGCTTTCTCAAGGAAGGAAGAAGAAGAAGAAAAAAAGTGAAACGAGTAATCCTTGTTTAGAGGGTACTCAGCTCAGTAAAAGGAAGGAAAAGCCATGCCCAAAGGAAGTGTAATAAACAGTCAGTAAAGGTAACAGTCCAGAAGAGGAACAGCTCTGAAGGCCAGTAGGGAGAGCTTAGGGTAAAGGAATGACAGAGAAACACAGGTAGGAAAAACTTTGAGATTAGAATGGAAACGGATAGACTTAGACCGACTTCACTGAAAACCCATCTTATAGTGCTTGAGTATGAGGGCAAGAGAATGTCTTAAGCCCAGGGCATGATGAACCACATAGAAAATTCTAGAATTAGGACTTTGCGTTGCACAAAAGGATGTGCACACTGATTTATGGGGTGACAGCAGAGGGGATATGATTCTGTAAGCCCGTGTTTAAAAGGCAGAGGCATATATTTACAGTTAGTAAGAACAACTACGACTTGTTCAGCACAGTCTTGTTTCCTGAGCATACCTCTTGAGCGTAAGTATCTTGTAGTTTCAGTTGCACCCAGTTCTTTGCAACCCCATGGACTGTAGCCAGCCAGGCTCCCAGGCTCCTCTGCCCTTGGGATTCTCCAGGCAAAAATACTGCAGTGGGTTGCCATTTCCTCCTCCAGGGGGCCTTCTTGACCCGTGGATCAAACCCGTGTCTCTTATGCCTCCTGCATTATCAGGTGCCACCTGGGAAGCCGACGAACTCGTTTAAGCTCTGATGTGTGTCATGTAAAGGCGACTCTGCTCTTTCATTTAATGCACTGATAATGAAGTAACTGAAATAAGAAGATGATTCTTTGTCTGGGAGTATCAGCTCCATCTATTGTGGCCCCGCTCTTACCTGTCTTCACATTCCTAAGGCTGCATGCAAGGTTTTGCCCCCTATTTCCCTTCCAGTTATGACCAGGTTTCACCTGCCTTTTTTTTTTAACCCACTATCAAATTTTGTTGAAGTGAATCTAATTGCCCTATGAGTATGTAACGCTTTAAAAGTTCACCACTGACCAAAAAAGAATAGAAAGAAAAGAGTTTTCAAATGTGCTTTCCTGACTGTTCCCAAGTCAGAAAATTATTTTCTGGGTCAAACCTTATGCCTTATGCCTAGCGTAGATTTTGTGTTTCTCTAATCTTAAAAAGGCTGTTTTATTACAGAAGGAAAGGACGATTTTGGATTCCACTTGATAGCAGCAGACTTTGGAGTAATAATGGAAACTTACATGTAGATGAAACTACACTTTTCTAGTAATTTCCACACAAAACCCTTTGAGAAAAGTATATTTCTTTTTTTATTAAGGTGTAGCTGATTTAAAATGTTATAATTGATGCTTTTAAACTGTGGTGCTAGAGAACACTCTTGAGTCCACTGGACAGCAAGGAGATCCAACCAGGCATTCCTAAAGGAAATCAACCCTGAATATTCATTGGAAGGACTGACGCTGAAATTGAAGCTCCAATACTTTGGCCAGCTGATGTGAAGAGCTGACTCATTAAAAAAGATCTTGATGTTGGGAGTGACTGAGGGCATGAGGAGAAGGGGAAGACAGAGGATGAGATAGTTGGATGGCATCACCAATTCAATGGACATGAGTTTGAGCAAACTCTGGGAGATAACGAAGGACAGGGAAGCCTGGCATGTTGCAGTCCATGGGATCACAAAAGAGTTGGACATGACTTAATGACTGAACAACAAAATATGTAATATTATAATTTTAATAAATTATAGTCCACTTAAAGTTACTATAAAATAATGGCCTTATTCCCTGTCTTGGTCAATATATTCTTACACATTATTTGTTTTCTATGTTGTAGCTTGTGCTTCTTAATCTCCTGCCCTGATCTTGCTCCTCCCTCCACCCATATTTCCCAACTGGCAACCACTGGTCACCACTAGTCTTCCCGAGTGTTTCATTTAACAGTAGGACTCCCTAGATATATTGAGAGAGAGAAGGGGTAGGAGAGAGCAGGGGAGGGAGGGAACAACTGAACAATTGTAAGGAATTTTTGAGCTAGGTAAATACCAACAACACCTCAGGTAGGCAGAAATGGCTGAGACCTTCAGGCTACTGCTTAAAGGATCTGACTGGTACTAATGTGGAAGTATTAAATGTTGCAAGTTCAAAATAGAGGGAGAGAGAGAGAATCATCTAGACAAGAGGGCAAATGAGCCATCTGGCTCCATGAGTTTATTTATTTATTTTTTTCTGTTATTGTGTGGAAAAACATTTTGGAACATTCTTCTGTCTTACACTAAATGCCCACATCTGCGCCAACTGAAAATTTCCTACTTTTCACTATGAACAAAAAGAAGGTGGGAATGAGAATGGAAAGAGAAAATGTTTTTCACAATAAATCGCCCTGGGCTTGATATAAACTCTAAATCTTTCAAGGAGTGAAGTTTATTTTGAACAATGCTTGTAATATGGGAATACTGGTGTATCACAATGTAAGTCGTGTGTTTGACCAAAAGAACAATACAAAACAGCATACATCAAAGCAAAAGCAACCAAGAACAAATTACACAATAACGCTCGTTTCTCTTAAAAAATTTTCCTGATCCAATTTCATAAGACAATTTCTACCTTTCTATTTTTGGCTGTCTGTGGCGGGAGGTGGGGGGGGTGGGAGNGCACACACTCCCACATTCCCTTTCTTTGTGAAGAAGGCAGACTTTGCACTTTCCTGATGAGATTTTCTCTTCCTATAACCGTTTCTCCAAATTTGCTGTTTTTTTTTTTTTTGTCACTTTAGAAAGTGTGAGCATGACAATTTAAGATTATATCACAGAGTTCACAGCTTTAAGAGCCATATTTCTTTTTTGCTCTATTGACTGGTTGATTCTCAACCTAAATGATATTTGATCCTTTGGGAACTTTGTTGCATTCTTTGATTGTTAAGGATTCTCCTTAAGCTAAAGCACAAGCAGGAGAAATCAAAGACCTAATTTGATGAACTTCTGCTATAGGAGAGAACTTCCACTTGAAGGAAGAGAACACGGGCTTTTTCCATAAGCAAGGATGCTGTTTTCCATGTTTTCCCATTTTCACTGTATCTCTGGCACATGGAGCAGTGGCTGGCCTGAAGTAGGGCCTAAGTAATAACAAAATTTATTATATATTTATCAAAGGAAAGCATGAATGAATGAATAAACAGATGAATACATTGCAGACTTTCAAGAGGAGTTTTTGATGTTATTCTGGGAAGAAAAAAGAAGACTGGGCAAACTCAGTGATTTCATTTTTCCTCTCTTTTATTAACATCAATGTATATTGCCTGCAATAGAGGGGTTAAGATAAGGTCTCTGCTCTCAAGCCATTTTCATAGCAGTTACTGATTGTGGTAAAACAGCTGGCTTTAGGGCCTCCGTCCTAATGTCAGAGCTATACCACGATTCCTTAGTAAAAATTCTTGTATGCTGTTCTCAAGATTCAGAAAACATGAACTTTGCACCTTGCCTCATCATTTTTTATTTGGAGTTTCCTTCAGCTCCAATTTTTTCTGCCTACGTGGTGTTCTATTAGTATTGTTGTTGAACTGAATTATTAAATTTCAAAAGCATATTTTTAAAGACAGTTTCAGTAATATTTCTAGATTATAAATAGCTTTTTCACTACTTTTTGCTAAAAAAAGGATGTTTAGAGCATTCCAGAAAGTTCCTTATCACTGAACTCTTTTACATGGACATTAATAATGTGTCCCAACTCTATATTTATTTTGACTCTCAAGCTTAGTTGTTGTGTGTCTTTTACTGACCCTCAGTTTTCTTATGTAGAAAATGGAGATGATATTTACCTTTTGAAGAGTTAGTAATTTTAAGAGAACCCATATAAAAACACTGAAAATTTCTGCACATTGTAAGTACTCTGCCCAACGTTGCCAATTTTTAGTAGTATATTTGATTTTAATAATTAAATGAGTGTTCGATCCCTAGGTCAGGAAGATCCCCTGGAGCAGGGCATGGCAAACTCACTCCAGTATTCTTGCCTGGAGAATCCCATGGACAGATGGAGCTTGGCAGGCTATAGCCCATGGGGTTGCAAAGAGCTGGACACGACTGAAGTGACTTAGCACGCATGCATTTATACGGGGCGTAAATGACAGAGACACTGCAAATGGATAATACATTGACTTTGCTCTCAAATAGAAACAGTCCCGGAGAAGGCAATGGCACCCCACTCCAGTCTTCTTGCCTGGAAAATCCCATGGATGAAGGAGCCTTGTAGGCTGCAGTCCATGGGGTCACTAAGAGTCGGATACGACTGAGCGACTTCACTTTCACTTTTCACTTTCATGTATTGGAGAAGGAAATGGCAACCCACTCCAGTGTTCTTGTCTGGAGAATCCCAGGGACGGGGGAGCCTGGTGGGCTAACGTCTATGGGGTCGCACAGAGTCGGACACGACTAAAGTGACTTAGCAGCAGCAGCAGCAGCAGAAACAGTCCCAGCACCTAAATAAATGGATCATAATGCAAACCTGTGATAATAATAGATGAGTAAAGTGCTTAGGACATAGTGATTGACTTCATCCTAGGATACACCAGGAAGACTTCCTACAGAATGGAATTTTATTTCAAACTTGCAAAATGGGTATAAATGTATCAGAAGAAAAGGGCATCATTTTAGGCAGTGAATATACATGAAATAGAAGTTCAGAATGACCAGAACCTTCAATGATGCTTCCATCAAAGTGGAGTTTGGAGAGAGGTGGTTGAAGAAGTGAGAAAAACTTGTTGAAGACAGATGTGAAGGAACTTGTATGGTAAGGGAGGAATTTGATTTAATTTTCTGTAATTAGATGTTTGTTTTAGAAAATTAACTCAAGAGGTAGTATGAATGATAGCATAGTGGTTACCATCTGAGTCACCAGGGAACGTCCTCTTCCATAATGATACCCTAATCTAGGATTTCCAGCTCCCAGAACTGTGAGAAATAAATTTCTGTTGTTTATAAGCTAAAAAACCAAAAAGGGCAGAATCTAGAGTTAGATGAAGAGGAAGTCAGTCACTCAGTCCTGTTGGACTCTCTGCGACCCCATGGACTGTAACCCACCATGCTCCTCAGTCCAAGGGATTCTCCAGACAAGGATAGTGGAGTGTGTTGCCATGCCCTCCTCCAGGGGATCGTCCTGACCCAAGGATGTAACCTGGGTCACCTGCATTGCAGGCAGATTCTTAACTGTCTGAGCTACCGGGGAAGCCCAATCTAGAGCTAGATGGCTTGGATTAAAATCTTGCCTCTACTCTTTACTAGTCCGTGACTTTAGGGCAAGTTACAACAACTCTGTGTGCCTCAGTTTTCCCAGCTATAACATGGGGATAGTAAAAATACATGCTTTACAAAGTTATTGTGAGGTATGAGTTAAGCTATGATTAGAATAGTGCCTGACATGTAATAAGCATTATAAATAAACGCTGGTTAAACAATAATATAAAATAGAAAGAGAGAATGAAAGCAGTGAATGAATGAATTAAACCCAGGTGGGATGCCGGTGAGGATCAGCTCTCAGACTCAGTCATTTTAGTGGACTGCAGTAAGGCAGAAGAAAATCTGTCTGGTCCAAAACATAGAGAAATTTGAATAAAACAACAATATTCTTAAAACAAAGGCGAACTTGAAACCATTGATTGGGGGCTAATACACAAAAACCCATGGTAATTTTCCAATTTGATCTAGGTCCTATTGCTGGGGACTGGGACCAAGACATAAGTACACAGAGAGCTGAGTTTAAGCTATTGATATAAAGCTAGAAGCAGTGAAGAGAGGCCTAAGATATTAATATGAAAATGGGGCTAGAAAAATCTATCTATGGCCTGGAGGATGTGACAAAAATATTCTATATAATTCTATAGATGGAAAAAAGTGCCACATGTAAAACAAACAGGTATGCAAAACAGCTGTGAGGTACTAATGAATATTGCCTACAATGTATAGAGATTTTATCCTAATGAAATGAATATAAAAATGCTTATGAACAACCCAACTACATACTATATAAGAAACCCACTTCAAATTCAATGCCATGGGTAGTCTGAAAGTAAAAAGATAGATAAAGATATTCCATGCCAATATTCATTTATTAAAAAGGAGTGGTTCTATTCATATCTGATAAAGTATGTTTCAGAACAATAAAAGTTGCTAGAGAAGAGGAGGGACATTATGTAATGATAAAGGATAAATTCACCAGTAAGACATAACAAATTGAATTGTGTACATATCAAACAATACATATGAAAAAAAAATCATGAAACAAAAATAGACTGAAAAGTAGACAAATCCAAAATTTGTTCATAAATAGCTGAATGATATAATCAAACCAGCAAATCTAATTGACATATATATAGCATTTAACTCAGCAACAGCAGAGTATGTATTTTTAAAAATCAAGCCTCTATGGAAAAGTAGCTAAGACAGACTGTATCTTGGAGTATAAAACACCAAATTAAAATCATATAGAGTATATTTTCTGACCATAGTGAAATCAAACTAGAGATAAAAAACAGAAAGACAATAGAAATACATTCAAACACAGAAATTTAAAAAACACACTTCTAAAAATTCATGTATCAAAGAGGAAGTCTCAACAGAAACAACAACAAAAAAGAACAGAATGACAATGAAAATACAGCATATCAAAATGCGATATGAAATGTCATAAAAGAAGTTCTGCGAGGGGAATTTATAGCATTAAATGCTTGCATGAGAAATGAGAAAGTTTTCAAGTTAGTAATTTAAGTTTCTACATCAAGCAACTAGACAAAGCCCAAGCCACAACAGAAGTAAGATAATGCAGAGCATAAATAAATACAATTGAAAGTAGGAAAACGATAGAAAAAAATAGCGAAACAAGAAGTTGTTCAAAACAAGCAAACAAATAAAAATAAAATGGATAAACTTCTAGCAGGTTTCCCTGGTGGACCAGTGGTAAAGAATCTGCCTAACTTGAATTTAGTGTGGGGTAGATGAGGACCAATATTAAGAGTTAACAGTTTTTGTTTTTGTACAGACTCCTATAGGATCATATGATAAACTGTGTATAATGGTTCAGTCACGTAAAAGCTCCTGATTACGCTGCAACAAGTGAGTATTTTATCCTGACAAGTAGATCTTAGAAAGAAATTATTTTTAGAGAACAGAAGCAATAAGTTAGCTTCTTTTGGGTAGCTACTAACTTATTCTCGACAGAGCAGAGCACGTTACTAGAGTTTATAATGGTTGATGGTAAGGAAGCATTCACTGGTCAGTTTATTTTCCTTTCCAGTTCTGCTCAGACAAAATGGGTTATTTCTACTGAATTTTAACCAATATTGAATGAAGGGGATGTCCTCACTTATTTATACATTAATATACTATGTCAATGTCGATAACATTATAACTTCACTATTAGTTTACTATTTACCAGATTTTCTATTTTCTAGGACAAAACTAGGTATGGGGAAGCCTGGTGGGCTGCTGTCTCTGGGTCGCACAGAGTCGGACATGACTGAGATGACTTAGCAGCAGCAGCAGGACTAAATTGTAATGCTAATATAGAAACCTGTCTGAGATAATAGAATTGGAAATTGTGATACTTGTTTTTGTTGCTGAGTCATGTCTGACTCTTTTGTGATCTCATGAACTGTAACCCACCAGGCTCCTCTACCCATGGGATCTTCCAGGCAAGAATACTGGAGTGAGCTGCCATTCCCTTCTCCAGGGGATCTTCCCAGCCCTGGGATGGAAACTGCATCTCCTGTATTGGCAGGCAGATTCTTTACTACTGAACCACCAGGGAAACCCCATTGCAGTAATTTGACTAATCTTAAAAAAAAAAAAAAATTGCGATGCTTAGATATTACTCAAATTAACAGAGTTGGCACATATGTAAAATCAATTCATTTACCAATTTGTTAAAATGTATTAAGAGTTGAAACTCTACTGCAAAAAATGTTTAAGCAAACTTTCTGCTTTGGAACATATTTGAGCAGTAAAAGGCAATGGTTAAGAATTCTGGCTTTTGTGGTCAAATATATCTGCTCTGTGATCACTAGTTGTGTGGTTTTGAGTCATAGACTTTTCTGGTTACAAAGCAGGACAAAGCAGACCCTCCTGGGTACAAAGATAACAGGAGGAGGAATTTTTCTCAAAAAATTCTGATAATTGAATTAAGTCCAGCTTGTGATATACAGTGCCTGATCAACTGCTCAAACAGTGTTAGGTTTTACTAGAATTTATCATTGCCTTGGGCGAAGGCAATGGCAACCCACTCCAATACTCTCGCCTGGAAAATCACATGGATGAAGGAGCCTCGTGGGCTGCAGTCCATGGGGTCGCTAAGAGTCAGACATGACTGAGCAACTTCACTTTCATTTTTCCTTTCATGCATTGGAGAAGGAAATGGCAACCCACTCCAGGGTTCTTGCCTGGAGAATCCTAGGGACGGGGGAGCCTGGTGGGCTGCCGTCTATGGGGTGGCACAGAGTGGGCCACAACTGAAGCGACTTAGCAGCAGCAGCAACAGCATCATTGCCTTGGTATCATAATACTGTCAACTATTGATTCTACATATGAGAAAGCTTTTACATGGAAATCTGATTAATAGAGTTTTCTATATGTATGTGTATGTAAGACTTCAATGATGAAGTTGTAAAATTAGAAGATAAGACGGCCTTTTATATGGAGTTGCTGTGTTACAGGCACTGGTGAAGAATTTTCACATATTTTATTTCATATTTCACATGTATTATCTCACTTTGGGTGCAGAAGAGCCATGTAGGATAGCAATATTCTTTTCATTTCAGAATTGAGATAAGAAAATTTCTGTTTCGAGAGTCACAGATATATAGCCACAAAATCATATTCAAACATCCTAATTTTGCTGTCTTGTAGAAAACATGATTAAGCCATAATACTGATTGAATGGAGATTAACGTTGATACTTCTGCTTGTTTAACTGATTGAAGCAGGTCATGACCCAATCTTCTACTCCTGCTATTGCGTAAGTGTATGACTATGCTGGAAATTTCATAAAATATTGTCATAAAAGTCATAAAATAATTATTCATAGTTTTTAGTTGATTTGTGATAAATCGTCAATATATAGGTTACAAGGTCTGACTGATGAAATTGTATGATAGATTGTTAGATAGATAGATACAGCTACTGGGAAAAGTAAGAGGCAGTCTGGCTTTATCATAAATGGCTAAAAGACTCATTTTGCTAAGAATCAAGGGACCTGGGCATTTCTAAAGCCTCAGGAAAGTAAGTGAAACTAACAGAAGGATGAAACAGAGGGGAAAATGATCCCCTTATCCACAATTCCCAAACATTTTTAAACATCAAAAATGACACATCATAATATACTGAAATCTTTTCAGCATTTGTTTTTTAAATATATGAGTGAACATGCTGTTTTATAAACATGCATCGAAAGAAAGCATTTCATGTTAAGAAATTAGAGTTTATATTGCATTAAAAAAATAAATCATTCAATATTTAAATATTTGGGTGAAGATAGAGTGATATTTTTCTGGATTTATTATATAATTTAGGTATTTTGGGTTTGCATTTCCATATTAAAATTTGCTATTTCATATTGAAAATTTGATATTGCATATTTAAAATATTGATATTTCAATATTTCCATATTGAAATTTGATAGTCTTAGCTCTAAGGCTGAAGTTTGTATTCCAATCTTTGTACGCCCTCTTCTGGTTACTGGCAAGTATTAAAAAATTCTGAATTTTCTCAATGGGTTGCAAGATTTGTATCAACATTTTTATATTTTTATACTTAAATTTCTGAAATGTGACAGCAAATCACCACTTCTGATAGTTGGTGATTGACCAGTTAACCTTAAATACAGTGTATGATGATCAGAAATGATCTGTATGCCCCAGGGACCTCTAAGAGGCTTACTTCTGGGAGCCAAGGTGCTTTGAATCTCAGGGGTCAAACGGGAACACCATATGGGAAGAGAAAGAAGGAAGAAAACAGACGTAATTAGGCAGTTGTTACGTGTAAAGTGAAGTCCTATTTCCAAGCCATCATCTCAAAGAGATCAATCGTTGCTGTTTTGACGAGAAGGTAATTGAAGCACAAAAAGCCTGAGTGATTTTCCCAAGATTACATAACTGGTAAAGCCAGACATCTGGCACCTTCTTGACTTAAACCCTGTTCTCTCTTCACTAATGGGCTTCACTGGTGCTTCCGACAGTAAAGAATCTGCCTGCGATGAGAGAGACTTGGATTCGATCCCTGCGTTCGGAAGATCCCCTGGAGAAGGGAATGGCTACTGAATCCAGTATTCTTGCACAGAGAATTCCATGGACAGAGGAGCCCACTACAGCCCATGGGGTCATAAAGAGTCAGACACGACTGAGCAACTAACATTCCACTGTCTTCATTAATACATAATAAAAGGCAAAGAGGCAGGAAAAAAGTAATGTACAGCACAGAAAAGTTTGTGATTTATTCATTCAATTACTCATTTAACAAGCATGATTTGATTTGTGGATTGTAAAGTACCTACTGTTAAAATAATTTAAATCTATTTTAATTTACAGTATTTTTGTGGACAGACTGACCTATAAATATTGTCAGATGTCAGATAATCTCTTCATTATGTAGTGATAACATGAAGTAATGAGTAATAATAAGAGCAAGTGAGAGCAAATTGCATTCTTCTTATTCTTTATTTTAACAAACACACAAAAGCTGTGTTTTTCTTATCCCCCAGAGAGAAAGGGAAAAAAGAGACAGGATAGAAGGACAGTGATTTTTACCTAGTGCTGACTACACGTAAGTGTTTTATGTATTTTGTTTTTATTAATTGTCTCAACAAACCTGTGATGTGAGACATTGATTTTTAATGATAAGACAGCCATATATTCTGGCTTGCCAGATTGTCCTGGTTTACTTCTGCCGTTCTGGGATAATTATTAATAGCACCTTCTTTCACTCTTCAAAATATCCTAATTTGGTGTGTGTGTGTGTGTGTGTGTGTGTGTGTGTGTGTGTGTTAGTCACTCAGTTGTTTGACTCTTTGCCACCCCATGGACTGTAGCCCACCAGGCTTCTCTATCCATGATTCTCCAGGTAAGAATACTGGAGTGGGTGGCCATTCCTGAACCCAGGTATTGAACTCTGGTCTCCTGCATTGCACGCAGATTCTTTACCACCTGAGCTACCAAAATATCCTAATTTGGACAATGTATTATATGTCCTTTTAAGGATCTGTTTTGTACTTATACAAACCAAGGCCCAGACAAGTTAAGCAAGTTGCCCAAGGTGATCAGTTTGCGAGTTGCCCAGTGAGGACTGGGAGAAAATTGTGCTTAACCCTAAAGCCCAGACTCTTCTTGCTGTGACAAGGTTGTATCTGTCACACCTTCAGAATTTCTTCAGAGCATTTTTGACTCTCCCTTGCCTCTTGAGGTAATGTGATTTATTGCTTATCTTGCAGGCTTTATAGGCTAAGTCATAACTGCGATTAAACTCTCCATGTAAAATATAATTTCATTTTCAAAAGGAAACACAGATCTTGCTGATAGAACCACTCATGAATGCTAACAGCCTTCTTAACTGCGGTCCCCAGTTGCTTTGTCAACTGATTGCCATACAATGCTTAACTCAGTCATATCAAAATGTTCTTGTGATACTGAAAGGCTGTATTATCTTTATTTAATATTCTGCCCTTTCTGTGGTGTTCTGTCAGATCAAAGTGTTAACCTTCTTGAGTGATCATTTTGCTAATGAGTTCCTGGTAAAATTGTGTCATTGTCAGAGAAGAGAGATTCCTTTGAATGAAAACTTTCAAATGTCAATTAAACCAGATCCTTGAAATTTATCCTCTGGAAAGCTTTCCATGGGTGAAACATACTGTATGAACATAGGGGCAGAACTAGAGGGTGGGGAGTAAGTTGCAGTCAAAATGTGAAGTGCACAGCAAGGAGGCCTGTGGGGGAAGAACTTACAAAAAGTCAGCTTGCAGGCATATAGGTACATACCTAAAGGGAAGTGGTTTTACCCCCCTTTGCTTAAAGATAGTTGGGGGTGGATGATATAAACAGCTAGACAGTAAAATACCATGTTTGATAAAACTCATTAACTTTAATGTGACTTAACACATTTCTTCTCCCAGGAGAAATATTTTTTTCCTCCTAGAAATTAAAAAAATGAGAATATAGACAAAAGTTTCAACATCGACTGACAGCCTAGACACACTTCAGTGAGGGGTCTACTTGGAAAGTCTCAGTGCAGAGGTGAAATCAATCTACTCTGTCAGTTGCCAAGGTGCCTCTCAGCACAGCACATGTGTTTAGGTGGACGTAAAGAAATATTGTGAATGACAAGTTTAAAACGCTGTTCCCTTTCTGGGCTCTGTCCCCGACATAAAATTCCCAATTATATACGCTCTCTCTCTCGGCTTAAAATAACATGTACATAATACAAGTGTGTCATAAACTTTCTCACTTTTGTGTGAGAAACACTTTGTGTTTAATGTGGGGAGAAAAGAATTTTTTGGTGGATAATGAGGGAGTAGGAAAGAGAAATAATTCAAAACCTACTTTGTACAGAGAAAAAACACCCTGGATTTTGCAAAAGCACTTCTGCAAAGTCAGTGAGCTGGGATGCTCTTGAAGGTTTGCAAAATCCAACTGCAAGAATAATTTAGCATTTTATAACATCCTCTTTCTTATCTTGGCTTATTAGGGACTGCCAAAATGTATTCCAAAGAACATTAAAAGAAGCTTCCCTTTCTTTTTTCCACTCTCGTATGCTTGTGTCTAGCCTCTTAATAGCCCATAATCAGGTGAATTGTTTATGATGCTGTTAAGTGAAGACAGCCTTACGGTGAAGGTACCTTGATGTGTTGCCATGGAAATGCCACAAGCACTGATTCGGCATTAGGAATTTTGGCCACATTGTAGAAATAAGCATAGAGAGAAGACAAGTTGAGATTTTCTTTAAAAGAATTCAAAATAACCTCAGTTATATTCATCCCTCGCTTGTGCAACAGATATGGCCTTTAAAGAATTTATTTTTCATAACTTAAAAATATACTGTTATAGATATTTTAAAGAATCCTGATAGCCATTGTTGGCAAGTCTGGAAACAACAAAATTGTTGTTGTTGTAAGTGGTAATAGTACCTACCCTTTGGTTATATTATTTTAGTATAATTAGATATCATAATGTATGGTAGGGATTAAGCATTCAGTAAGGTTTTTAACAAGCAGCAGGTAGATTTTGGGCTTCCTAGGTGGTGCTGCTGCTGCTACTGCTGCCACCTGCCAATACAGGAGACGTAAGAGAAGCAGGTTCGATACCTGGTTTGGAAAGATTCCCCTGGAGGAGGGCAAGGCTACCCACTCCAGTATTCTTGCCTGTAGAATCCCATGGACAGAGGAGCCTGGCGGGCTACAGTCCATGGGGTCACAAAGAGTAGGATATGACTGAGAGACTAACATTTCCACTATCTTTATAGTGAAAAACTTTATAGTGTAAAGTATAACACTTTATAATGTTAGCGAGTAGCATCTTTCACTATCTTTATAGTTATAGTCACTAACGTGACTTTTCATTAGCAATTCAAAATAAGAATTTTAGGACTCTTGCAGGTCAAGATAAGCTAAGAAAACCTTTTTCTTTCTGGATTCCTGACTTGCCAAGTGATGCTCTCCCCACCACTTCCAGTGAGTCACTTACAGACCTCATGGTTCTCATTCTTGTAGGCTCTGCTAGGCTGGGTGGAGATCCTGGTTCCTGGGCGATGGAGGGAGGAGTGGGTGGTCCTCCAAAGGATATAGGAAGTGATCCATTGAACCTGCAACTATAAACTGCCACCTGGTCACTTAGAGGTTCTCATGCTGAGGAATGAGGGGGTATACAATGGAACACTGTACTGGCAAGGATAATCAATCTGCCCTCTTTCACAAGGCAATAGAATTGCTGCAAGCTTCTTTCCCAAGATCACACAACTGTTGAAAGGCTCAAAAAGCATTGAAACCTAGGAATTTCTGCCCCTGATGTTTATGTTCTTACTATTATATCTTAAAAGAGGTTCTCAGGAAACCTTGAAATGAATGCTCGTAATGCCTAGAATATGTATAATCAGATCCTGTATTTTCTAACAAAATCAGAGCAGTTACAGAAACAAAATTTGGGATGTGAATAAGAAATAAGAGATTGTTGAGTAATTTAATCTCTACCAGGTAATTGAAGGCATTAAAATATTAATATCCAGATATTAACTAATAAAATATATATTAACATGCTAAGTAGTATTTTAAAATTTTACATGGAGTCACTTAGTGAGATAAAAGAATACTGCAAATATGGTAATAAAGAGAAATGGTATATGAATGGTAGATTTTCACCCAAAGAAAGTCATAGGTCTAGAGCAACAGGTCATCTGGGCTTGGCACTCACATTAAAATAATAGAAATTCAACATCATGCTTTCTGATTTTATTTGACTTAGGGAATCAAGCTAAAAGATGGAAATCAGTGAGCAACAGATAGACCTACCATACTTCAGAATTTAGAGTCAAATAATCACAAAAACAAACATAAAACTTTACTTTGAGAGAGAGGGATGTAGAGTTCTCAAAGAAGGTTCTGCCCCATCTAGAGGAGGTTTCCTTTGGTTGGAACTTTGAGTGAGATCTCTTTGAGTTACCTATTATTAGGTGAAAAATTGGCCTGATTTGGTGGCATGAACCAAACATTTATTTTGGTCATAGGGTCTGTGTGCAGGTGATGAGTGTGGTCAGGACACAGCAGATATATTTTATTGTCTGCTCCATGGTGTCTGGAGGCTCCAACGGACGATCCGAAGGCCCCGTGTCTGTGTGGGAGGCACGTGGGGAGGTGGATTCTAAGGTCAGAATCAGAGTCTTCTCAGCTCAGTCACTCAGCTGCCTGTAGGCAGGGNACAAACATTTATTTTGGTCATAAGGTCTGTGTGCAGGTGATGAGTGTGGTCAGGACACAGCAGATTGTCTGCTCCATGGTGTCTGGAGGCTCCAACGGACGATCCGAAGGCCCCGTGTCTGTGTGGGAGGCATGTGGGGAGGTGGATTCTAAGGTCAGAATCAGAGTCTTCTCAGCTCAGTCACTCAGCTGCCTGTAGGCAGGGACTTCTGACCAGAATACCTATCGGTGGTCTCTCCTTACAGCCAGGACTTCCCCACTAACAATGAATGGTTGGGTTTCCAGTCCAAGCATTGTCAGAGGGACAGAGCCAGTCAGAAGCTGTAGCGTGGTGTTGCTTGCCCTGCATTCTGTTCTCAAAGCAGCCACAAAGGCCAGCCCAGGTTCAGAGGAAGGGGAAAGCGGCTCTGCTTCTTTACAGCAAGAGGCAAGNGGACTTCTGACCAGAATACCTATCGGTGGTCTCTCCTTACAGCCAGGACTTCCCCACTAACAATGAATGGTTGGGTTTCCAGTCCAAGCATTGTCAGAGGGACAGAGCCAGTCAGAAGCTGTAGCGTGGTGTTGCTTGCCCTGCATTCTGTTCTCAAAGCAGCCACAAAGGCCAGCCCAGGTTCAGAGGAAGGGGAAAGCGGCTCTGCTTCTTTACAGCAAGAGGCAAGGTTCTGGGGAAGGTTACAAGGGACAGGAAGTAGTCTTGTTTCTGTAGAAGATAACCTATCACAGACCTGAAAACTGAGTAGAGATTAACTGAGCTAAGGAGTGAGCGTGCAACAAGATGAAGAAGAAGAGCANTGCCCGGGAGGACGTTGTCACCATGCGCGCTCTGGTTAGTTAGTTGTGAGGAATTCTGGGGATACAGACAGAGCAGAGAGGGCCCAGAGTTTCCAAGAGCGGCCACAATAGCTCCTGCAGAGTCTGTGAGTGCGTGTCACCTCCTGCAGGTTCAGAGATGATCACGCTCGAGTCGGAGAACAGGCGGTCGTCGAGCACCACCCTGGGCAGTGAGCTGAAAGTCACGAATAGCTCCTGGCCCCTGTTGTCCAGGCTCAGGCTAACGAGGGCCGTGGGCATCAGCCAGTGGTTGCAACTGGTCTCCTTGCAGTGGGTGCAGGTGGCCCAGGACAGGTGCAGTCCAGCATGGCAGGGCTCAGCCTGGAGTGGTTGTTCCTGTCTCAGAGGAGCAGGGCCCTGAGCTGGGGCACCTGCTGGGCGGCCTGGAGGGTGAAGCACGTGGACCTGGCTTCACGGTTGACAAATGTGATCCGGTACTTAATATAAGTCCATGGCGTCCGGCTATAGAACGCAGCGGGCCTTCAACCTTCAACTCGGTTTTCCTTCATCACGAGGAATGGTGCAGAGTTGGCGCGGACAGCAGCAGGTGGCTAAGTAAAACTTTCTATAAAACTTTTAATAGAGCTATAAAGTTAATCATATATATATTTTAATTTAAGGAGATAACACATAACAGTTTAAGTTCAACTTAGTTTGATTCAAACATATCCTTCTAGACCTAAGACTGTATGAAACATTTTATCTGGGCATTTCAATGAAAACGAGCCCCTTTGTGTGAATGTGTGTGTGTGTGTTTAAATTGTTGGATAATTGCTTTACAATGTTGTGTTGGTTTCTGCTGCACAAAATGCAAATTAGCCCTAAGTATACATATATCCCCTCCCTCCCGAGCCTTCCTCCCACCTCGCCCCACCCCACCTCTCTAGGTCATCACAAGAGCACCCGGGTAAGCTCCCCGTGCTGCACAGCTGGTTCCCACTAGCTAGCTGTTGTACACATGCTGGTGTGTACATGTTAGTACCACTCTCTGCATGTGTCCCACCCTCTCCTTCCCCTCCTTGTTCGCAAGACTGTCCTCACCTTTGGGTCCATTCCTTCCCTGCAAATAGGTTCATCAGTACCATTTTTCTAGATTCCATATATATGTGTTAATATAGGATATTTGTTTTTCTCCTTCTGACTTAACTTCACTCTATATAACATGCTCTAGGTTCATCCACCTCAGTTCAGCTGACTCAATTGCCTTTCTTTTTACAGCTGAGTAATATTCTGTTGGGCATTTGTACCACATCTGTCCATTCATCTGTCGATGGATATGTAGGGTGCTTCCATGTCCTGGCAGTTGTAAATAGTGCTACAGTGAACATTTTGGTACGCGTGTCTTTTTGAATTATGGTTTTCTCAGGGTATATGCTCAGTAATGGGATTGCTAGGTCATAAGGTAGGTTTAGTTCTAGTTTTTAAAGAACTCTCCATGNATATGTAGGGTGCTTCCATGTCCTGGCAGTTGTAAATAGTGCTACAGTGAACATTTTGGTACGCGTGTCTTTTTGAATTATGGTTTTCTCAGGGTATATGCTCAGTAATGGGATTGCTAGGTCATAAGGTAGGTTTAGTTCTAGTTTTTAAAGAACTCTCCATGTTATTTTCCATAGTGGTTGTATCAATTTGCATTCCTGCCAACAGTGCTAGAGGGTTCCCTTTTCTCCACATCCTCTCCAATGTTTATGGTTTGTAGATTTTTTGGTGATGGCCATTCTGACCGGTGTGAAGTGGTACCTCTTGTAGTTTTGATTCGCATTTCTCTAATAATGGGTGAGGCAGAGCATCTTTTTGTGTGTTTGCTAGCCATCTGTATGTCTTTGGAGAAATGTCTGTTTAGATCTTCTGCCCATTTTTTGATCGGTCGTCTGTTTTTCTTATATGGAGCTGCATGAGCCGCTTGTATATTTCGGAGATTAACCTTTTGTCAGTTGCTTTGCTTGCAACTCCTCTTCTGAGGATTGGCTTTTAACCTCATTAACAGCTTCCTTTGCTGTGTAAAAGCTTTTAATTTTAATTAGGTCCCTTTTGTTTTTATTTCCATTACTCTAGGAGGTGGGTCAAAGAGGATCTTGCTGTGATTTATGTCAAAGAATGTTTTCCTATGATTTTCTCTAGGAGTTTTATAGCTTCTGGCCTTATATTTAGGTCTTTAATCCATTTGAGTTTATTTTTGTGTATGGTGTTAGGGAACATTCTAATTTCGTTTTTTTTTTTACATGTCGCTGTCTAGTTCTTCCAGCACCATTTATTGAAGAGGTTGTCTTTTCTTCATTGGATATTCTTGCCTGTCTGTCTTACATAGCTGATGTCCTGACTGACATCTCCCATAAAATTAGTGAAGGGATGACTTAATTCCTTTTATTTCATGACAGTTTCTGTAAGCTCACATAGTCTTACAATTCTTTTATTGTCAGATTTAATATAAAATCTTAGATGGAATGACTGGGATATAGAATCGAAGAATATATGTTGACACAAATTTTACAACTAAATTGTTTGCAAGTTTATTTACTCTATGATAAATAGATAAATATTTACTCTGTGAGGGCTTTCCTGGTAGCTCAACTGGTAATCCTCCTGTAATGCAGGAGACCTGGGTTTGCTCCCTGGGTTGGGAAGATGCCCTGGAGAAAGGAAAGGCTACCCACTCCANTGGGATATAGAATCGAAGAATATATGTTGACACAAATTTTAAAACTAAATTGTTTGCAAGTTTACTTACTCTATGATAAATAGATAAATATTTACTCTGTGAGGGCTTTCCTGGTAGCTCAACTGGTGAAGAATCCTCCTGCAATGCAGGAGACCTGGGTTTGCTCCCTGGGTTGGGAAGATGCCCTGGAGAAAGGAAAGGCTACCCACTCCAGTATTCTGGCCTGGAGACTTCCGTGGACTGTATAAATCCATGGAGTCGCAAAGAGTCAGACGCAGCTGAGCGACTTTCACTTTACTCTATGAAGCCCTTTAAACACTAGATGGCACTAAAAATATATCATGATAAATTTTGTTATTCATCACGCGGATGTAGTATTAATTTTATGAGCTTGTAAGTTGGTACGTACTTTGTTTAAATTTTTAAGCATTTAAAACAACTGAAGTGCTACTAGTGCAGTTGATTATTGAAAGAGATAATAAAATCACCAAACTGCAGAAACACATAATTTGTAATTAAAGCTATTCAGTGTTCAGTGGACAACAGATATTACCTTTCTGAAGGCTTTTTCATCATATGTGTTTGATCTCTAAATTCACTAAGGGAAAACACTACTTTGCAAATGAACTTAATGGATAGGACCTTTTTATTTGTTTGGCTGCGCTAGATCTTAACTGTGGCACTTGGTATCTTTAATCTTCATTGTGGTGGCATCTGAACTCTATATTGTGGCATGTGGGATCTAGTTCCCCGACCAGGAATTGAACTGGGACCCCCTGTACTGGGAGTGCAGAGTCTTAGCCACTGGACCACCAGCAAAGTCCCCAGTGAATAGGTTCTTAAACTGTTTGATAATCTGATTGATGATGAAGCATGACGTATGAGCACGTTGATAAAGCATTGAAATTCTTGACCTGTAAGACTTCCTCTAACAAAAATAACATAAAGCTAGTGATATGCCACTACGTGAGGACGTCAGTGAGTCACGATAGACTCATCATCAGTCCAAGGAATGTTTCCAGTTAGTCACTGCACAGGAAGCCTCGAAATGACCCGAAATATCACAGAAAGAGATTCCTAAATTTGACAGCTGTCCTAAAATTTTACCCATTATTATTAGATAATTTGTGAAGCTGAAAGAAACTTGTATATACTACTGCAAGTAAACACAGTAAGGTCAACTGTGCTAGAGGAGAGCCCGAGTTATCTTCTTTGTCCTGTGGAGACAGGACTGGTGAGGAGAGCCAGTCACCAGGGAGAGGTGTGTTAGGTGGCAACATAACTCACGTGTTCCATAGTGTCTGCATCTTGTGATATTTGTAGTATTTCCTTGCTTTAAAAAGTTTCTCATTTGTAGTGACGTCTCATTGCAAACATGTTATTCATTTTTGTGTATAGTATTATATTTTTTTCTTAAATAGGGTTCAAAAACGGTATAAGCTTCAGATCGCAAAAATTATTCATTTTTAGCCCATACAGTCTCTGCTTTCTTTTCACTCTTGGACTTTTGTTTATGTTGTTTTCTTGGTTTTTTATGTCCTCTCAATATTGCCTTTCTAATTTCTACTTGCCTAGGACTAAAAGACCTGATACATATATCATATTTCCTTCATGAAAAGGACTTTAATCTCTCTCTCAAAGCTCTACGTTTCCTCAAGTCAATCAAGAATAATTTCTCCCTCATCTAGAAAAATGTATTTTTATTTCTTTTGTGACATGTTACTTTGTATATCTTGCATTATATATACTTATGACTGTGTTATTTTTCCCTGTTGGGGTCTTAACTTTTTGATGGAAGAGTCTAAATCTTACCCCTACGCATCCTGTGTAATACTTAGCACAGTAATTTATATCATAGGTATCCCTTAAATATGTGTAAAATAAATTAATGAAGGTGTGAACATTGTTTGATCTGAGGGTCACAACATAATGTTTTTCTCTGCCTATTTATTGAAACTCTGAATATTTTGGTCTTAGGTGTATACTTGTATTTAACATAAAATATGCAACAACCAGACTCGTGGAGAAAATAAAGGAGGAGTTTTTACATTTACAAGAAATCATGGTTCCCATCTCGATATCGGCAACATTACAAGACCACAGATCCCTCTTCCAGCATATATTTAGTCTACATCAGAAGGCAGCAAACTATAGCCCATGGGCTAACTCCAGTCAGCTGCCTGCTTTTGTAAATAATGTTTTACTGAAACACAGCTGATTCATTTTTATCATTTTGTGATGTGTTTTCAAGTCACAAAAGTACATTTGAGTTGTTTCGATAGACTGTAATAGTGAGCAGAGCCTAAAATCTTTACCATCTGAGCCTTTAAAAAGAAAATTTTGCTGACCTCTGATATGTATCTTGTTGGTAGTTAGGTAGCCAGATAACTGTATAGAAGAATCCAAAACTTTCCTTTTAAGAAATGAGTTGGGACTAAGAGAACTACTAGAATTTTAGCTTTGGAGTTAACACTTTTTCAGAGTGTTTTAAAGGTTAGTTTTCTCTTGGAACATATACACCCCATTGGGTAGTAGGAACTACTCCATAGAAATTTGCAAACAGTAGAGAAAGACCAACACATCTTAGTTCCACACAAAGAGGTGGAACTTAGTGTGGTTTGCCACACTAAGTAGGCCAGCTAGTAGTCACCAAATCAGTAACTTGTGAAGTCCTGCAGTTCACTTCAGTTTACTCACTGTCATTTCTGACTCTTTGCAAACCCATGGACTACAGCACCCAGAGCTTGCCTGTCCATCACAAACTCCCGTAGCTTACTCAAACTCACTTCCACTGAGTCAGTGATGCCATCCAACCATCTCATCCTCTGTCATCCCCTTCTCCTCCCCACTTCAATCTTTCCCAGGATCAGGGTTTTTTCAAATGAGTCAGTGGCTACAGTATTGGAGTTTCAGCTTCAGCATCAGTCCTTCCAATGAATATTCAAGACTGATTTCCTTTAGGATAGACTGGTTGGATAGCCTTGCAGTCCAATGGACTCCCAAGAGTCTTTTCCAACACTACAGTTGTTGGGGAAAAAAAGCATNATATAATGGTCATCTGAGTTAAATTCACCCATTCCAGTCCATTTTAGTTTGCTGATTCTTAAAATGTCACCATTCCCTCTAGCCATCTCCTGTCTGACCACTTCCAATTTGCCTTGATTCACGGACCTGACATTCCCGGTTCCTATGCCGCTTTGCTCTTTACAGCGTCAGACTTTACTTCCGTCGCCAGTCTCACCCACAGCTGGGTGTCGTGTTTGCTCTGGCTCTGTCTCCTCACCCTCTCGAGTTACTTCTCCTCTGCTCTCCAGNGTCTGACCACTTCCAATTTGCCTTGATTCACGGACCTGACATTCCCGGTTCCTATGCCGCTTTGCTCTTTACAGCGTCAGACTTTACTTCCGTCGCCAGTCTCACCCACAGCTGGGTGTCGTGTTTGCTCTGGCTCTGTCTCCTCACCCTCTCGAGTTACTTCTCCTCTGCTCTCCAGTAGCATGTTGGGCACCTACCAACATGCGAGTTCAGCTTTCAGTGTCCTATCTTTTTGCCTTTTCATACTGTTCATATGGGATGGGTACAAAGGTATAATTCTTAGAATCTGCCCTTCCCAGCTCACATTAAAATGCACACACACACACTCATATTCACACTCCCTATTGTGTACAGTAGGCCTGGCTGCATCCAGTGAAGGATGGATTTGGTGTGCAGAGTGAGGGCTGTGTCCTGGGATGAGAGGCCCTGGAACAGGAGGCCTTTATTGCATCTGGTCTCTGCTTTTTCTCGGTGCCTTTCACCTGCCTCGGCTTCTCCTAACCTCTCTGCCCTACCTTTTCCTGTTCAGACCAATTTCAAGTCTTCCAAAAGTAGGAGATCAAGTCATGGGGCAACTGAGTTAAAACCTAGTGTCCCAGGAAACAGTGAAGGTGGAGAGATTTCAAGAGGGCGCTTGAGGGGCTTCCCTGGTGGCTTCGTGGTGAAGAAATCACGTGCTAAGGAGGCTCAGGCCTTGATCTGGGAAGATCCCACTCTGTGTGGAGCGGCTAAGGCTGTGCACCACGGCTTTGGAGCCTGTGCTCTAGAGTCGGGAGTGCCAGCAGAGAGGCCCGGGTGCCTAGAGCCTGTCCTTCTCACTAATAGAAGCCACTGCAATGAGAAGCCTGCACACTGCAGCTAGGGAGCAGCCCACACAACAACAAAGACCCAGCACAGCCAAAAATAAATACATCAATAAATAAAGAAAAAAAAATAAGTGATCACCATTGCAGAAAAGCCAGCTCTGCTTGGCAACAGTGAGGTGGTTCAACAGGCTGTATACTCCAAAAAGTTATTCTCTGTGATGAGAGCAATAAAGGGACCTGGTGAGCAGACCCAGGGCCACTGCCTTCTTATTTCTGAGACTACCATGCAGGAATGAGCGCCTTAATAAAAACACAAAGCCATAATATTTATATTAAAAAAGGTAAAATATTCAAGGTACACCACCTGCACACAACTAGTCCAGTTAGCATCCTGAAAGCAGGACCCAAGGTATGGTTTTCTAAGGGAGCAAATACATACGAAGCGTGTTGTCTCAGCAGTGGCTGCGCAGCAGGTCTGCAGCTGTTCCCCTGAGCAGCCCTTTTGCCTATCATCACAGTACATTTCTTGGGAATAGGGTTCCTGGCACCCTATTTCAGGAGTGGAGATGACGTGGAAAAAAATCTGACCTTACCTTGGAGAGATTCCGTCCTATGGAATATAGTGACCGGTGGGTTGAACCCATCAACCTGATCTCATGCCTTATCTTTTTATTCTGGCATGGCAAATATTATTATTACAGATCCCTCTTTAAAAGGAAAACACCTTCTCTACTCTGGCCACTTTCAAAGGCTGGAGATTCCGGGGGCAGAGACTTTGATAAAGTGTGCAGGCCCTAGAGGGAATTTCTTCCAAAGCCCTCCTGTGCATGTGAGCAGAGCACTGATGGAGTTCCTTTCAACACCACCCCAACCTACATGGGAAGAGGGGCCAACGGTGTGGACCTGGCCTCAAATACATGGCAGTGCCAGCTGCCCCTACCCCCTCATCCCCACTTTGCCACTCTGCAGATTGATGTCTGCACCTGGAAATTTTCCTGATGGCAAAAGTATATCCCCATACTGGGGCTCAATTCTCAGTCTCTGAAGCAGGGCAGGGCCCTGAATCTCATCGTTCTCCCCAGCATATGCTAGCCTTCCTGGTGAGCTGGGGACTTTCAGTGGACAGGAAGCCACATGTAGCTGATGCCCTGGCAGATGCAGCATGTCTGGACCTGAGGTGGCTCCTTGCATTCTTGGCCGGTTGGTCTAAATCTTCACAGTCGTAGCATCTATCTTCCTTTCATCTTTCTTCTGCATGTAGTTCCCCTTTGGCCACCTCTCACTCCCAATACAGAACACCCAGCAGGGCCGGTGACACTGAGAGATTCCAGTCCCTGAGGGGACTTCTAGAAGGTGAAGCCCAGTGCCCCGCCTTCCTTCAGGCCCTGGAAACCCTCCGTGTGTCTTTCACTCTGGGGCACAAAGTGCAGCACGAGCTTGGTGCTGTCGTTCATGAACAGCAAGCCTGACCCGTGTTCCTGCTGGGACCCACTTACAGGTGCTGGCATGGTACTGCGGCTGCAGCTTTGCCATCTGGGCCATGTGTCTAGCATGTTGGTGCAGCCACCTGCAAACTGCTGGCCAGACCTGGAGACCATGGTGGTCAGTTGAGCTCCTGATTAGGCAGTTGCTGCCCCCTGGGAGTCCAGAGGCAAGAAGGTGGGAGAAGAGGCTGCTGCAGCTGCTCTCATACCCCAGGTGATGCTTATGACCCCAGCATTTGAGAGTCATGATTTAGATAGACCAAGAGCGTGAGGAGCGGGTTTAAAGAAGTGTATAAGCACATACGAAAACTTGCTTATGATAGCCCTGTGGCTTCCAAAGCACACACTGGGCAGGTTCGCGGAAGTGCTCACGGAATGGGGATTTGAGATTGGGCTGGGAGATGGGCAAGGCATCAGATATTTGGCATCTGGACTCTGGCTGGCTCTGGAAGGGTAGACTTTGGGCCTGCTGTGCTTAGGAAGAATCTCAGAGACTATTAGAGGTGAGGTGTCTGAAATAATTGAAAAGAGAAGAAAATTGCACTTAGCTGTGCAGTTTATTCAAGACCCAGTCATAATTTTAGATTTACTAGTCCCCACCCAGGGCTCATTGCAGTAGCACCAAAATGGCAGTCACTGCTTTTACTACCTGAGGAGCACTCGCCTTAGCTTCACAGTCTCATCTTTCAAGTGTGTCTAACATGAATGTGAATGAATTTTTTTCTAATACCTGAAATGGACAATTTTTTTTTTCATTTTGACTTTTCAGCCCCCCTTTGGTCTAAGTCTTCTAGGACTACTTAATACATGCCTGTGTGAAGACCTCTTGCATGATCCTGCTAGAGCCAGGACAGGGGTTTCTGATTCTTCAACTATTTTGAAAGTAAGACAGTACCAAAAGATAAAATCATTTGCATAATCAGTTGCAACTTATATTGGTCTATGCCCCCTTTCCTCCTCCTGCCCCCCTCCTGTAGGCTCAGAGGATAGATACAAAGGGAGATAGAAAAAAAAATCAGAGCAAAATGAATTTTACATTTTCTGCATTTGACTGCTTTGTTCTTTCTACTACTTAATGGTACCAGAGTATGAACAGTTTGTAAGTTTTTTCATAATGTAAGTGCCTATCTTCATCAGGGGTATTTTTTCCTCACTAAGACCATTCACTCTTATTTGCATAGTGAAATCACAGGAATGTGCAAAAGAAACAAATCACTGAAATTCAGACTATTTATTTTTAGCCACAAATGGTTCTGATAAGCATGCATATCTGTGTCACTCACTGCATACTGACCATGGATTATTAATTCTTTATGTTCACTAAGGCATATCTCTCAGTCTTAAAGTTCCTTTGTATTCCATTAGATTTATGGTACATAGTAAATCCTTAATACATATGAGTTGATTTACACAGCTGGGAAAAAGGATAGGTTCAAAGTCATTGATAGTGCCAGCTGGAAAATTTGCGGTCTGTACAACTGCACATGGATGAACATTTATAGGTGAAATGTATGGTGGATAATGTGAGAATACTCTGCTGCTGCTGCTGCTGCTAAGTCGCTTCAGTCGTGGCCGACTCTGTGCCACCCCATAGACGGCAGCCCACCAGGCTCCCCTGTCCCTGGGATTCTCCAGGCAAGAACCCTGGAGTGGGTCGCCATTTCCTTCTCCAATGCATGAAAGTGAAAAGTGAAAGTGAAGTCACTCAGTCATGTCTGACTCTTCGTGACCCCATGGACTGCAGCCCACCAGGCTCCTCCGTCCATGGGATTTTCCAGGCAAGAGTGGTGTGGGGTGCCATTGCCTTCTCCGGAGAATAGCAAGCATTATTTGTGAAAGGTGGGCAATTCTTGGTGCACTGAGAAATTTACAAAAGAATAGTGATATATTGCAAAGCTTGTCTATAAGATTTGCACCCTTAAGCATTTTCCAAAGTTAGAGAAAAAGATATTATAAATCCTTTTTGGAATCGTTATTGCAATTTGCTTACATAGGTACTCTCCAGAGACCCTTGGTTATCAGTTTCTTCTTTTTGATAAAGACGGAGCAGGTTTACCTCCCTTGCTGACCACACCTTATACATATACTGAATCTGTCAGGAACGCTCTTCATCTCCGGTGTGCCCCTTCCTAGAAAGTACCCACGTGTGATACTCTTTGCTTCATTTCTAGGTGTAAACGTTTCTCTTTCCAACTTGTTATATCAAAGGTTGGGGCTATTTTGAAATATTAAGAAACAAATGGAAACCCATATGGCAGAGATTTTTTTTTAAAGACATGTGTATCACCATTTCGGGAGTGATAAGGAAGCTATTCTGTCTTCACTGAGGACAGAGTAATTGTCAATATGCTTAAATTGCTGGAAAGTGTACTGAGAATAGATGCAAGGAAGAGCTTCTCTGTAGGGAGTGTTCTTAGGTCCTTGAATGGGTGACATAGGAGGTAGATGACTTTGATTTTCATTACTAACTCTTCGGTATCTTACTAAGATCTGAATTCTAGAATTTAGAATTCTAGTGCATTTCTTTTATTTTGGAAATAAGCAAAACCAAAAATTCCCACCAAAATGTCCTTTCTTTAAGCCCTCAGTTCTTTCTAGCGCTAGTGATAGATAGACTATGGAAGATTTCACTGAAGACTATGAGTGCTGCTATAGAAAGGTATTTGAGGAGTTTTTTTAAGTGTGAAAAAGCAAGATGCTCTTATGGCATGTATAACTGTGGCTGCCTTCAAAAAGGCAAGCATGGTGTTAGAAAACAGAAGTGTGAGAGGGATTGTTTTTATAGTGAACCAACCTGGGTAGCTCAGCTGGTAAAGAATCCACCTGCAGTGCTGGTGTCCCCGATTTGATTCCTGGGTTGGGAAGAACTCCTGGAGAGGGGGCAGGCTACCCACTCCAGTCTTCTTGGGCTTCTGTGGTGGCTTAGATTGTAAAGAATCTGCTGCAATGCAGGAGACCTGGGTTTGATCCCTGGTTTGGGAAGATCCCCTGGAGGAGGGCATGGCAACTGACTCCAGTATTCTTGCCTAGAGAATTCCATGGGCAGGGGAGCCTGGTGGGGCCCAGTCCATGGGGTCTCAAAGAGTCAGACATGACTGAGCGATTTTTCACTTTTTCAAGTGCATATATTGCCTCTTCTGAAACAAATAAAATAATAAAATTCAAAAAACTCTTAATTCGTGAACAACAAAAGCAATGGCACCCTGAATTCATTTAATGTTGACCGACAGGGATCTAGTTAGATAAATCACAGTGCTCCATCTAATGGAATAAACTGCACCTGTTAAAAAGAATGAGGGAGGCATAGAGAACATAGTAAGTGAACAAAAGCAAAATGCAGTATGTACAAAGTTTCGCGTCTGTACATTTTTAAAGGTCACTCAAAGAGCTTTGTATATGTAAACTCTTCTGTGTGCCAGTATTGTTTTCTGGAAGGACACACATGGAAGGATGAATAGTGTTTTCCCTGTTCATTCAGAATAGAGGGTAAACGAGTGGGGAGGATGGTTTTATTTGTCATAAACTTCTGAGTATTTATAATACGTGTGTATGTTACTTTAATGAATGCTTAAAAATTATATTATGCCTTTGTGAAAAAGTTCAGTGTCACTTTCCACATTTTCCTAAACTGATGTGAATCCAAGGAGATAAGTTATATAATATTATAGAAAACACCTGTAAAAATTTCACAGGTAGATAGCAGCTAATCTATTCTAGACATTTTCTTTTTCTTTTCTTTCTTGCAGTCACACTCTTTCTTTAGAAGTGATTTGTTAAAAATGGTTGGATTTTCCAAATTATTAGCAACAGTATGGTGCAGTGGAGAGAGTAGTAGCCTGAGAGTCTCACTAGGACTTCCACCTGGACCCCTTCAGCCTAAGACCCAGCAAATTTCTGTGTTCACAGAAAGAGGTGACTAGTTCATCTTTAAGATTTTGTCCCACCTTAGAATCCCAGGTTTCTCTTACTGCTAGAAAGCAGAGAATTCAACGCTGATTTTAGTAACATTGAATATAAAGATTTAAATCTGTGATTTAAAGGTTTTTAGCATCCTATGTGATATTATATATCAGCAATTAGGAATGTTGGTTCTTACACCCGTGTGTGTAGGTTAGTACCTTGGTAGAGGCTTGGTGATTATGGTTGGTATAATAATGACCCTTCAAAGATGGCTATGCTTTAACCCCTGAAACCTGTACGTGCTGTATGTACACGTTGCCTAAAGTAACAAAGGGATTTTTGTAGTCCCTTTTGTTCAGTTCAGTTAGGTTGCTCAGTCATGTCTGATTCTTTGGGACCATGGACTGTAGCACACCAGGCTTCCCGGTCCATCACCAACTCCGAGAGCTTGCTCAAACTCAAGTCCATCGTGTCAGTGATGCCTTCCAGCCATCTCATTCTCTGTCGTTCCCCTCTCCTCCTGCCTTCTTTCCCAGCATCAGGATCTTTCCCAGTATGTCAGTTCTTTGCATCAGGTGGCCAAAGTATTGGAGTTTCAGCTTCAGCATCAGTCCTTCCAATGAATATTCAGGACTGATTTCCTTGAGGATTGACTGATTTGATCTCTTTGCTGTCCAAGGGACTCTCAAGAGTCTTCTCCAAAACAACAGTTCAAAAGCATCAATTCTTTGGTGCTCAACTTTCTTTATAGTCCAACTCTCACATCCATACATGACTACTGGAAAAACCATAGGTTTGACTAGACGGACCTTTGTTGGCAAAGTAATATCTCTGCTTTTTAATATGCTGTCTAGGTTGGTCATAGATTGTCTTCCAAGGAGCAAGCGTCTTTTAATTTCATGGCTGTAGTCACCATCTGCAGTGATTTTGGAGCCCAAGAAAATAAAGTCTGTCACTGTTTCCATTGTTTCCCCATCTGTTTGCCATGAAGTGATGGGACCAGATGCCATGGGACCAGAGTCCGTTTTGTAGTTGTGATTAATTTAATGATTTATGAGATAGGAAGATTATCCTGAAATATCATAATATCATGATCTTTATAAGAGGGAGACAGGAGGCTCAGTATCAGGGCTGGGAGAGGTAAAGATGACATTAGAGGTCATAGAATCAGAAAGAGATTTAAGGATGATTTAAGGAGATTCTGATTTTGAAGAACCTAGGCCAAGGAACGCAGGAAATCTCCAGAAGCTGGAAAAGGCAAAGGAATAGATTTTTCTCTTGAAACTCCAGAAGGAACAAAATCCTTCTGACACCTTGATTTTAGCCCAATGAAACCCATTTTGTACTTCTGATCTCCAGAATGATATCTTAGTATCTTAATAAGTTTATATTGCTTCAAATCACTAAGTCATGATAATTTGTTACAGCAGCAATAGGAAACTAATGCTGTGATATACATGTAGAATTAAAATTTAAAGGTCATATCAATTGTTGTACACGTTTCCATCTTCTTTAATACAAACAGCAGTCGTCAACCAAAGCAAGACTGAAGAAAACTTGTGACCACTCCCTACCAATCGATAATACATATAGAATGTTGTTGACTTTTATAGACAAAATATGGGAAAAGATAAACCAATAGCTAGGTTTAAGGAACTTCCCTGACTTTTAAATGTAAATGTACACAGTTTCAGAAGGATAAGTTGCCAATAGTCATTGGATGAGACTAAGAATGAAGGAATACTGTTGTGCTTGGCATGGATGGTGGAAAACTGAATGGGACTGTCTCAGTTTTTTCCTAGGCTTCTAACATAAATAGCTCTTTTGGAAAAGGTGACATTTTTGTGGTGGTATCAAATCCTGCCTGTAAGAGTGATTAACAATGGCAACAGATACTCAAGTCCTGGTTCACCGTCCGTCTGCATCCGTTTCACTCTAGCTCAGCACTTCTCTGTCAGTTACAATTTTAAATGTCAAGCACAACTCAAGTGGGACTCAGAGAAGGGAACTGGTAAGCATAATGTATTACAAGTGTCTTGTTTTCCTTCAGAATTGAACATGTTTACCAAGATTTACTGTGCTTTTTTTTCCCCTCACTGTGCTTTTCACCGTACCTGAACAGAGAGCGAGAGAGAGAGAATGTTGATGAGAGACATCCTGTGGCAGTGATAGGTCACTTTGAAGCCATGGTGACCTTTCAGTTCAGTTCAGTCACTCAGTCGTGTCCGACTCTTTGCGACCCCATGAATCACAGCACGCCAGGCCTCCCTGTCCATCACCAACTCCCGGAGTTCACCCACACTCACGTGCATCGAGTCAGTGATGCCATCCAGCCGTCTCATCCTCTGTCGTCCCCTTCTTCTCCTTAAGCCCCAAATCCCTCCCAGCACCAGAGCCTTTTCCAATGAGTCAACTCTCTGCATGAGGTGGCCAAAGTACAGGAGTTTCAGCTTCAGCATCATTCCTTCCAAAGAACAACCAGGACTGATCTCCTTTAGGATGGACTGGTTGGATCTCCTTGCAGTCCAAGGGACTCTCAAGAGTCTTCTCCAACACCACAGTTCAAAAGCATCAGTTCTTTGGCACTCAGCTTTTTTCACAGCCCCGCTCACACATCCATGCANGGCAGGAGGAGAAGGGGACGACAGAGGATGAGATGGCTGGATGGCATCCCTGACTCAATGGACGTGAGTTTGGGTGAACTCCAGGAGTTGGTGATGGACAGAGATACCTGGCATGCTGTGATTCATGGGGTCGCCAAGAGTTTGACACAACTGAGCGACTGAACTGAATCATACAGAAAGAAAAAGAAATGCAAGATGGCAGGCAATGTGGTTGTCTAAGGAGGCCTTACGAAAGCTGAGAAAAGAAGTAAAAGGCAGAGGAGAAAGGGAAAGATATACCCAACTGAGTGCAGAGTTCCAGAGAATAGCAAAGAGAGATAAGAAAGCCTTCTTAAGTAACTANATCATACAGAAAGAAAAAGAAATGCAAGATGGCAGGCAATGTGGTTGTCTAAGGAGGCCTTACGAAAGCTGAGAAAAGAAGTAAAAGGCAGAGGAGAAAGGGAAAGATATACCCAACTGAGTGCAGAGTTCCAGAGAATAGCAAAGAGAGATAAGAAAGCCTTCTTAAGTAACTAATGCAAAGAAATAGAGGAAAACAATAGAATGGGAAAGACTAGAGATCTCTTTAAGAAAATTGGAGATACCAAGGGAGTATTTCATACAAAGAAAGGCACAATAAAGGACAAAAACAGCAAGGACCTAACAGAAGCAGAAGAGATTAAGAAGAGGTAGTAAGAATAAACAGAACTGTACAAAAAAGCTAATGACTGAGATAACCATGATGATGTGGTCACTCACCTAGAGCCAGACACCGTGGAGTGTGAAGCCAAGTGGACCTTAGGAAGCATCACTACAAACAAAGCTAGTGGAGGTGATGAATTCCAGCTGAGCTATTTCAAATCCTAAAATGTGATGCTGTGAAAGTGCTGCACTCATTAGGCCAACAAATTTGCAAAACTCAGCAGTGTCCATAGGACTGGAAAAGGTCAGTTTTCATTCTAATCCCAATGAAAGGTAATGTCAAAGAATGTTCAAATTACTGTACAATTGGTCTCATTTCACATGCCAAAAAGATTATGCTCAAAATCCTTCAAGGTTAGGCCTCTGCAATATGTGAACTGAGAACTTTCAAATGTACAAGCTGCATTTAGAAAAGGCTGAGGAAACAGAGATCAAATTGGTAACATTCGCTGTATCATAGAAAAAGCAAGGGAATTCCAGAGAAACATCTACTTCTGTTTTATTGACTGTGCTAAAGCCTTTGACTGTGTGGATCAAAACAAACTGTGGAATATTCTTAAAGTGGTGGGAATACCAGACCACCTTACCTACCTTCTGAGAAACATGTGTGCAGGTCAAGAAGCAACAGCTGGAACTGACCATGCAAGATTGGATTGCTTCCAAATTGGGAAAGGAGTGCATTAAGGCTGTATATTGTCACCCTGTGTATTTAGTTTCTGAGCAGAGTACATCATGTGAAATGCCAGGCTAAATGAATCACAAGCTGGAATCAAGATTCCTGGGAGAAATATCAACAACCTCAGATATGCAGATGATACCACTTTAATGGCAGAAAGTGAAGAGGAACTAACGAACCTCTTGATGAAGGTGAAAGAGAACAGTGAAAAAGCTGGCTTAGAACTCAACATTCAAAAAACTATGATTATGACATCTGATCTTATCACTTCATGGCAAATAGATGGGGTAAATGTGGAAACAGTGTCAGATTTCATTTTCTTGGATTCCAAAATCAATGCAGACTGTGACTTGCAGCCATGAAATCAAAAGACTTTTGCTCCTTGGAAGAAAAGGTATGACAAACCTAGACAGCATATTAAAAAGCAAAGACATCACTTTGCCAACAACAGTCTGATAGTCAAAGCTATGGTTTTTCCAGCAGTCATGTATGGAAGTGAGAGTTGCACTATAAAGAAGGCTGAGTGCCAAACAATTGACGCATTTGAACTGTGGTGCTGGAGAAGACTCTTGAGAGTCCCTTGGCCACTAAGGATATCAAACCAGTCAATGCAAAAGGAAATCAACCCTGAATATTCACTAGAAGGACTGATACTGAAGCTGAAGTTCTAATACTTTGGCCACCTGATGTGAAGAGCTGACTCACTGGAAAAGACCCTGATGCTAGGAAAGATTGAGGACAAGCGGAGAAGGGGCCAAAAGAGGAGGAGATGGTTGGATGACATCACTGACTCAATGGACATGAGTTTGAGCAAACTCAGGGATATAGTGATGGACAGGGAAGCCAGGCTGGGTGCAGTTCATGGGGCTGCAAACTGTCAGACACAACTGAGTGCCTGAACAACAACAACAATCAGACAGGAGGTACCAATCTGTGGCCCAGAGGTCGGGGACCCCTGGACTAAAGATATTGAACACCTTAAACTATACTGAAATATTTTTATCCAAACTACCCATTAACAATAAAATAAGTGTCTTTTAATATGTGTATATCAATTAAAGTAAAACTTTGCAAGTGAATTCGTTTCAAGATACTTTAACACCAAAGCTGGCAGGGAAACAAAAGCCATTTAATTCATTGAATTCACTGTATTTCCCAGTCCTGAGGACAAATGATATAAAGAAACCTACAGCCCTTGCAGAGTTAAAATTCCAAATTGTTTGTAGGGTCTTTGCCTTGGGGAAATTCCTATTATCTTTCATGTGACCTGAACCCTAAACTAAGTACTTGACACTGAATGCCTCAAATAGGGAATAATCACCCTTCTTTAAAATACACAACTGGTAAGTTTGAGACACAATTGGGAAGTTTGTTCACAACTTAAATCTGTTGAACAAATCTCACAGAACTCTCAGCCTTTCTATCAAACTTTAAAACAGTTTAAACTGTGAGAAACAGAGAAAGCTTCCTGTCCTTAGGCAGGGCTGAGAGATGTCTAATGTAGTTTATAAATCTGAGTGGTTTCAGTTCAGTTCAGTAGCTCAGTCGTGTCTGACTTTTTGTGACCCCATGGACTGTAGCATGCCAGGCTTACCAGTCTATCACCAATTTGTGGAGCTTGCTCAAACTCATGTCCATCAAATCGGTGATGCCATCCAACCATCTCATCCTCTGTCGTCCCCTTCTCCTCCTGCCTTAAATCTTTCCCAGCATTAGCGTCTTTTCCAGTGAGTCAGTTCTTCGCATCAGGTGGCCAAAGTATTGGAGTTTCAACTTCAGCATCAGTCCTTCCAATGAGTATTCAGGACTGATTTCCTTGAGGATTGACTGGTTGGATCTCCTTGCAGTCCAAGGGACTCTTAAGAGTCTCCTCCAACACCACAGTTCAAAAGGACCCATTCTTGAACACTTAGCCTTCTTCATGGTCCAACTCTCACATCCATACATGACTACTGTAAAAACCTTGACTAGATGGACCTTTGTTGGCAAAATAATATCTCTGCTTTTAAACATGCTGTTTAGGTTGGTCATAGCTTTTCTTCCAAGGAGCAAGCATCTTTTAGCTTCATGGCTGCAGTCACCATCTGCAGTGATTTTGGAGCCCAAGAAAATAAAGTCTGTCACTGTTTGCATTGTTTCCCCATCTATTTGCCCTGAAGTGATGGGACCAGATGCTATGATCTTAGTTTAAACCACTCATGATCAGAGTAGTTTGGAAAAACTCAAAAGCAATTAATTAAAGTGAACTGGTTCCTTACAGCTCCCAGTCCAGTCCCTGCCAGTTGTGGGAGGCCAGTCTAGGCATCCCTGCACTGTGGAGTTTCTCTCTAAATCCTGGGCATTGGGGTTGGAAAGAAAGTGGCCGCATCTTCCTGTGCTTGGATGACCAGCCTCTGTTTGCCCAGGTCTGAGGGGCCTTCCAGGATGGAGAACTCTCGGTGCTAAAACAGAGACAGTTCCAGGCAGCAGGCCCAAGTCTCTCAGCCCACTGTGACCCCTACTCCTCTCCTAGAAGGATCCCTCCTCACTGTTGCCAAGGCTGGGAAGATCTCCCATGAGTGGTTTTCTTGTTCAGAGGAAGCTGCTGAGGCAGAGTGCAGTTTCCAAGCTTCTTGCCTCTGCCCTACTTGGCCATGTTCCCAGATTCTGCCCTGAAGACCCCAGCTATTCCTCTTCAGCCCCCCAAGCCTAACCCCACAGAGGCTGATGGGGGTGGGTCAGGTGAGGTTCCGTAGGCACCGGTGCTGGGGTTCCTGTGAACTAGGAGGGCTGGGAGGAAGCAGGCTATAAAGAGGAGGGTTGCTCCACTCTTTTGGAGGCTGCTCTGGGACTCTGACTGCTCCTTGACAGCTGCGGTGGTGGGGTTGCTCAGCATTCATTTTTCAAGCTTGCAAGTTTGGCTCTTTCTGTCTTGAAGATGCTCCTGCCTTTCTTTCTTTCTTTCTTTCTCTAGCTAAAGCATAAAGAAGTGGCAACCAACAAAAGCCTCCTTGGTGTATCTCCACTGGCGCCTTCTGGCTGCCTCTTTGTACCAAGAAACTTCTTTGTCTCTAGGCCTTTGCTTCATCCTCAGAACAGGACTAGGAACCACACATCCTTGGTCCAGGGTGCTGAGGCAAAGCTTGGTTACTTTATTCAGATCAGGACAGAAGGAGTTGACTAGGGCCCTATGGACCAACCTTGAAGAGAATAGTAGAGCTGGGTATTAAAAGCTCCCTCCCTCCCTGCCCCCTGACTCTTGACAGCACTGTGAAAACCGGTGTTGGCTGAGAGCCCTGGGCAGGGCCTCTGTCGAGCTAGTGAGTTGAAACATGGGGAACTTTGAGGGACTGGGGCTATCATCTCAGCCTTCCATGAGAATCGGGCCAGCCTAACCCTGTTAGAAATGTCAGGTCAAGGGAAACACAGTGGGTGGATGTAAATGGATGAACTTGAGACCCTACACTGAGCTGCAGGCCTTCCTGTGCCCAGGTTAGGTCCCTGCCCTGAAACAGGTGCTAACAGCTTTTGCTCCAGCGCCCCTGAGCACCAGACATTGTCTCCTGGGTGCCATCTCATCAGCTCCTCTTGGGGGTTTGGAGGGCTGAGTGGCTCCCCAGACCTGAACTGATAACCAAGGACTCCCCAATTTAGTCAGTCTCTGAGCCGTCCATCCAGGTGCTCAGCCACAGGAAGAAGGCGCTTTGCAGAGCTGAGATGGGCAGATCTTACCATCAGAGCTGAGATGGGCAGATCTTCCCATGCCTCTGCCTGAAGTTCAGGAGGCTGGTCCCTGCTCTTGGCAGTGGGCGACTGAAATGGAGCCTCTTGTCCTTAGAGCCCTTTTAATAACTTTTAAAGTTGTATTTTGTTGGCGTACAGTTGATCTGCAGTGCTGTCTGGTCTCTGCCGTACAGCAGGGGGATTCGGTTCTGTGGACATACATTCGTATTCTCTTCCGTTGTTTTATCGCAGGATGCTGAGTGTGGTTCCTCGTGCTCTACAGTGGGACCTTGCTGTTGCTCCATTGTACTTCATGCTTTGCACCTGCTGGCCCCAGTCTCCCCAGCCCATCCCTTCCCCACCCCACCCTACCTTGGCAACCACAAGTCTGTTTTCTCTTAGACCTCTTTAGTAATTAGATCAGACTGAATGTGGATCCAGACAGCTGAGAAGGAGCAAGAGGTTATGGCATAGCTAACCACTAGAAACCTCTTGGGACCATGTCTCTGTAACTTACGAAGTACAGGGCATGCTGCCTCCTGCCATCAAAGTGCTCCATGGGTCCCAGACTGTCAGCACGTTACGAGCTGCAGAGCTTGGCTATTTGTGCGGGTTTAAACATCACTCCTCTAGAGCTCAGCACGTTGTGAACTAAGCTTAATTGAACCCAATCATCTCTTTCCTTAACCTGGCAGGGATTCAACACCCCTTATCGATCCCAGCACTTCTCAGGTAGGCATTCATGTCACCAAGAGGAAATGAGCGTGAACCCAGTTCTCGTGTTTCATGGTGACACGCATCCGCACTTGCCTTGTTCTCTCCTACAGGACACGTCATCCCATTTTAGGCAGTGTCTTGTGGGTTGGGCCTTTCTCAAAGCAACATAACTAGTTATTGGTGGAGAAAAGATTTAGGCCCAGTCCCACCCAGTCAGCTGGCTTCTATTCCTTGATGCTGGGAATGACGTTGTGAAATGAAAATATCTCCTGCCATATCAATAAACAAGAAATGTCACAGCCATCAGTGATTTCTGGTCTCCAAATGTGAGTGAGGGCCCCCCAAACTGTGATCCAGCAGATGCTGCCACCCTCCGCGGTGATTGCTGAGGAGCTGGGGGATTGTGGGAAGCAGCCATCTGCCACTCCTTAAGGTGAACAAGGGAACAGAATCTGGTTCCAGACAGCTGAGTTGCATATGAAAGGAATGCATTTACTGGGCCCAGAGGTTTGCATCTTCCCATGCATAGCATGCTAAATTCCTTAACTGGACACCTGATCTTTGACGTTCAGACTGCCTGCCCCCTTCGTTGCAAAGTTGTATATGGCCTGACTCCCCTGCTCCTGCCTCCTCGCAGCAGTTTTCTCAGAGCTACCGAGATGCTGTCTCCTAGGCTCGGAGTCCTAAACATTCCTACCAAATAAAATAACTCTCTGCTTTCAGGTTGTGACTACATATTTTAGACAACAGCGTGAACTCCGTTGCAGCCCAAGTCCTTGCTTTCATCTACACCTCCCCGCTGCCCAGAAGTATTAGGTATGTTCTATGACCAACCTCAACAATTAGTATCTTAGAATTTTAGTGGGAGGGATTGAGCAATAACCCTTGTTGCCATTGAAATTTATTCTTTAAGTTGTTACTTGATTGACTTCCAGCCATGAAATGTTGTAGTGCCCCTGCAATGCGATGGATTTCACTGATCCATTCAAAATCTTTCTCTAACAAGTGCAATAAAAACCTGACTAATCATACATATAACCAGTATTTGATCCAATTCACTAGAAGTTTTGAAAGATACTAGCCTCAGTATCCAAGGCTTAGTATCAATTTATTGTTCTAATTCTTTTTTGAAACATCTTTTTTTTTTTCATTCAGGTAAAAAACCCAGGAATATTTTTCATAATAAAGGAAATATATCCTAATTCTGTCTATTCCAGTAACATGTGAAGGGAGTAGAGGCAGACGAAATTTTACTCTTGGCTTCTCTAGCGAGCACGGCCAGCTTTATGGGCATGGGGGTGTGTATCACACATGATCTGCTTGCTCAGAGGAATCCGGTGCCTGGCTTAGTGCTCTACTGTCCTCTTCAGGAAATGCGTACTAGATTATCTGTGAGCAGGTGGTGAGCAGGGGAGGTTCCCTGGGAGGAGAGCCCCTGGCATTGTTTGTGATCTCACAGCAGTACCCGAAGGCTCTGACTCAGGCCGCTGGGCAAGGAGGGCAGCAGGCAGAGCAATTGGCCTGGCCAGTTCCCAGGGCAATTCAAGGAGCCCCTGGGCAACCCACTCCAGTACTCTTGCCTGGAAAATCCCATGGGCGGAGGAGCCTGGTAGGCTGCAGTCCATGGGGTCGCTAAGAGTCGGACACAACTGAGCGACTTTCCTTTCACTTTTCACTTTCATGCATTGGAGAAGGAAATGGTAACCCACTCCAGTGTTCTTGCCTGGAGAATCCCACGGATAGGGGAGCCTGATGGGCTGCCGTCTATGGGGTTGCACAGAGTCGGACACTACTGAAGCAACTTAGCAGCAGCAGTAGCAGCTGGGCTAAATGGATGATTGAAAAGGGACCTGGGGCCAGATTGGCAGTGGTGACAGTGTCAGCAGCAGCAGAAATGACTGCTGTGTGCCTGGGGAAAGCAGAGGCCCCAGGCAACCCTGGGAACTGTGGGGGGCCAGCTGGCCCATTCATTCACCAGGAGAGCTGGTCCCTGCAGCTCCCGCACAAATACTTAACTGTGGTTTACCCTGGGACAGGAATTGCTGGTTCTCCGGGAGTAAACTTTTGTCAATAAATTATTACAAGGTAAAAGCGTACACATGGATATTGCAAAAAGGCATGCCAGAGAGTTATTAGAATTATTCAGAGAGTTTAGAGTCTTTGGTTGTGAAAACTGCTACAACATTGTAAACAAATAACTGCAGGCTTACCTGTAGAAATTAAATGTAGTTAGCAGTAGACATAAAAGAGCTCTTTTCCTATGAACTTCAAATGAACAGATTACTAACTAGGGAGACAATTTTTTTTATTGTCTTTTTAGTTGTTGAAGACTGAACAGTGAAATTCATGAATGAAAAGTGAAGTGAAAGTTGCTCTCTTGTGTCCAGCTCTTTGGGACCCCATAGACTGTAGCCTACCAGGCTCCTCTGTCCATGGAATTCTCTAGGCAATTGGAGTGGGTTGCTGTTCCCTTCTCCAGGGGATCTTCCCAACCCAGGGATCTAACCCGGGTCTCCCACACAGCAGGCAGATTTTTTTTACTATCTGAGCCACCAGGGAAGCCGTAAATACGTGAATAGGTGTTTTCAATCATATAGAAACCGTGAAGCCATTTTCAGCTTCTTAAATAACCTCTTAAAGTTATAGAAAATATCAGTACTAAAATGCCATGGTTCATCTTTTATTTAAAATTCAATTCAGATTACATGAAACATATTTATGAAGAGTTAAATCTTTTAAGAAAAATTGTTCTGTGAACCATAAGCTCAAATGACTGAAATTTGTATTTCAAAATAATTTATCAGAAATATATCCAATGTTGTCATTGCTTATAAAATATTCTTCATAGCTCTAGTCATATCAGAAAGATTCTTCTCAAAGTTACATTGATGCAAATTTGCCAATTTTTATGTTCATTTATATTGATTGTATATAAATTGGCTAAGAGTATAGATTTTGATGACTTAATAAATTGTGGAAAAGTGAGTCACACCTTCAGTTCAGTTCAGTCATTCAGTCATGTCTGAGTCTTTGCGACCCCATGGACTGCAGCATGCTAGGCTTCCCTGTCCATCACCAACTCCCGGAGCTTACTCAAATTCATGTCCATCGAGTCAGTGATGCCATCCAACCATCTCATCCTCTGTCGTCCCCTTCTCCTCCTGCCTTAAATCTTTCCCAGCTTCAGCGTCTTTTCCAGTGAGTCAGTTCTTCGCATCAGATGGCCAAAGTATTGGAGTTTCAGCTTCAGCATCAGTCCTTCCAATGAATATTCAGGACTGATTTCCTTGAGGATTGACTGGTTTGATCTCCTTGCAGTCCAAAGGACCCTCAAGAGTCTTCACCAACACCACAGTTCAAAAGCATCAGTGCTTTGGCAATCAGCTTTCTTTATAGTCCAGCTCTCATATGCATACATGACTACTGGAAAAACCATAGCTTTGACTAGATGGACCTTTGTTGGTAAATTAATATCTCTGCTTTTTAATATGCTGTCTAGGTTGGTCTTAGCTTTTCCTCCAAAGAGCAAGTGTCTTTTAATGTCATGGCTGCAGTCACCATCTGCAGTGATTTTGATCATAAGACACACACCTTATGATGAATCAAAATATCCCACTTAACAGAATAATACATTTATTGTGCTTAAAATTATAATATCAAAATATTATGTTTTATAATTTTTATATTGTTATTTATGTTACTTTTACTCTTTTGGGTAATAGGAATGTTTTGTAAGTAATAAAGTATTTTAAGGAAAAGCCCCTCTTAACAACACTTTTTCCCTGTTCTTTGTAAAAGAGGCCCTGCATATTCATTTTGCACTGAGCCCCACAAACTGTGCAGTCAACCCTGACGGCAAGGTTTAGCACTGATGCTCCCTTCCAGACATCTTCTGCTTACATTCGTATTTTTTACAGTTTGAACTGATAGAAGTTTTTGTCCGTTAGGAATAGAAATGCTTCATGTTTAAAAATATTTGCCTTTCAGCACTCAAAACAGCATACTTAATGAATATGCTTTATTTTTCCATGAATTATTAGCCTCAGCCTCAGCCTCTCAGCCATCTGGCTCTTCCTTCCTACCTGCTTTTGAAGATGGGAAGGCTAGTTTTGTGGTGTGTGGAGCACAATGTTGTTACATCCTTAGCAATGGAAACTTGTTTATAGTTTTAACTCGGTTTGACATTTCCCCATTGATTTACCAGTCATAACTCAGTGTCCATCTGTGTGACTTCATCCTAAGAGTCTTGGTCAGCCTGACATTACAGTGACAAGAGGTTCAGGTGCTCTGGTGGCCTCCACGGTGAGGCTGGGAAGATTTATGTCTAGACAGCTGTGTGCAGAAACCTCTCTGCACATGGAGATCCACGTATCCCCAAAGGATATAGTGAGTAAAACTAGAAGAATAATGAAGAAAAATGACAGGCACGTGGCAGGGGAACAAACAGGGGATGCTCTGGTAAATAACTCCCTGAAGGACTCTTAGAAAAGACTTACTGATTAATTGAATCAATCCATCATCCTTTGGGTGACAGCATCAATTTGCAATCTTTGGGGGGAGTTGTTTCATTTCATTGCTATTATAGCTTAAATTCATGTGAGGGCAGAATGAGAGGTTAAAAAATATACCTGTTTTATTTTTCAGTTCAGTTCAGTTCAGTCGCTCAGTTGTGTCCAGCTCTTTGCGACCCCATGAATCGCAACACGCCAGTCCTCCCTGTCCATCACCAACCCCAAACTCATGTCCATTGAGTCAATTATTAGACTACCACCATTCTGTGCTCTCATTGTAGAAATGACTTACATTGATTTTAATAATGGTTTAAAATGTCAGAACATCAACATGTGTCTTATATACAGATTTTTTCCTCTGTGAATTTATCTTACAGAAATCAGCTATTAATACCCATCAGAAATTTAAACTCATGCATTTGCTTCTAAACTGCATACTGTTTAAGAATTTTTGAAGAACAAGCCTTTTAAAAAAAAATTTATTTCTGGGACTATACAAAGATCTATCTTTATCCTTTTTAGGAGGAACTCACCTTTGTTTTCTTTGTGGTCTTTGGCAACCATAGTTTGTGATACTTGTGTAGATTTCAGTGGTTAATGAGACCTATGAGTGTATTCTGCAGTTGAGCTTTCATTGAATTAAAAGAAATAGAGTATATGCATGTCTTGGAGGTTTTGCTCTCATACCTAGTAAAAATGATTGATTCAAGACACTAGGATGTTTTAAATTGGACATAATGTATCAGTTTCAAATTCTATCCTTCCCTTTCTTGGGAGTGTGTGAAAGGTGAATGTAATACAATGAAAAGGGGATTGATCGTGGGTCCTAAGCAAAGACTGACATGTGAGGAGAATAATTTGGGCTTCATTTTTTTATAATATAAGGATTTTGATATCAAAGCTTCCTGAGTACAAGCATTAAGTGCCATGATTTTACCCAAGACTCATTAAATGTCTGAAGTAAGATTTATCTTGACAACCATAGGAAGTATTAAAAAATGAAACAGTTTGAGTAATCTTAATCTAACATTAGCTACTGATTAATGTATTATAAAAGAAATTGAAAAACTTCTAACCCTAAAACTGAATGCAATTGGTTGACTAATATATAAGAACATATCATACATACATGTTAACATATGGGATCATGTTATTGATATTTAAGAGAACTCTAACATGTGGGTGAAAAGTGTTGCCTGCCGTATCAGTAAACAAGGGATGCTACGGCCATCAAACCAGCTGCCATTGCAGCTGCCCCTGACTGTGTACCTGGAGGGGAATTCAGGGTGGAGAAAACGAGGATACTGGCCCTAGATAGCTGAGGTGTATATCAAAGGAATTGTTGTAATGAACCCAGACTCTTCCATCTTCCCATACCTAGAAAAGCACTAAATTTATTAACTTGAGGTGTCTGGTTTTCTTTAATAATAATCTTTTGATGTTCTTATTACCTGATTGTTGTTGCAGACCTAAATCCCCTGGCTCATCCATTACTTCTTGGGAGCGGTCTCTCAGAGCTGTCTGAGAGGCTGTCTTCCAGGCTTAAGTTCTCAGTTGTTTGCCAAGTAAAACATAATTCTCAACTTTTAGGTTGTGCGTTTTCTTCAGGATACTTAAATATAAAGGCATATTTAACATGAAACTATACTGAATTTAATATACAATAATTCAGAAGCATTGTCTGATCTTACACTGCCTTAGAAAGTCTTCCTTAGCAGCGTTCATTGTGGTTTGCACAGTCCAAAGCCACTGGACAAATCCCCATTGTCTGGGTGTAGGTTATTCTGTTTTGACCAGAGTGCACAAACTGGAATTTGTGGTAGAGTGGTGACATATTTGCATTTTCAGAATAAATAGTAATCTCGAGTAGTCTCCTAACCTCAGTTTAACTGTTTTTATAATGCCTGCGTTTATGTATCTCCAAAGTTTGTCCTACAGTGTGGTCTATTTAAAAGGTTTTTATATCTGAGTTCACATTGTCTGCTTGTTATGGTACAGTGGAATGCTGGAGTTCTGCTTCACCGTTTCAGAGGTTATGTTTTATAGTAGCTACCAGACGAAGAAGATCTTGGTACCCGCTGTTATTTACCAAATGCACATTTTGTTTAATGGAGAACTCTAGACTAACGAATCTTCTCTTTACATCATATCTACATGTGATCTTTTCTCAGGGTTGATCTGTTAACTTTTAATCTATTAACTCTTTTTATGCAACCGAGGTCTGGTGTGCACGAGCCCTCATGGTGAGAAGCGACATCCTAACAGTCACCCGCCCTACTTCGATGAACGCACATCAGCGTACGTCCACACAGGGAACATGAGAGCGGCCTTGATCATCTACAAGCCTCTCACCATGGGGCCCAGAAGTGAAAAACTATAAGCTGATCTTCAGCTTCCTGGAGTGCTGCCTCAAAGCCTTCCTTGTTTTCAGTCAGTTGTGGCATTTTGGCTTCCGGGGGCTGGTGTGTGTCTGTATGCTGTGAGAGCAAGGATGCAACCCCAGCAGCCTGGGGCAGCCCAAGCCCTCAGTCCCTTGAGTATGTATGGTAAACCTCAGCTGAAATTGTGACCCTGCTGTCACCAATGCTAAAGTGAAAAGTGAAAGTGAAGTCGCTCAGTCCTGTCCAACTCTTTGTGACCCCATGGACTGTAGCCTACCAGGCTCCTCCGTCCATGGGATTTTCCAGGCAAGAATACTGGAGTGGGGTGCCATTTCCTTCTCCAGGGGATCTTCCCAACCCAAGGACTGAACCTGGGTTTCCTGCATTGTAAGCAGACGCTTTACCCTCTGAGCCACTAGGGAAGTCTCACCTTGCCTGTCCTGTTTCAACATGTTCATTAAAATTGTCATCAAATCTTCAGTATCAGAGGGGCAGTAAATGAGTAAATTATTTTCTTTTAAATAATTTGACATGCAAAAATGAAAAAGCCTCTCTATGTTAATGTAAGGTTTTTTAAATATAGTGCTCTATAATCCAGCTATTAGCTGGATGCTAACTCTAAATTCCAAATAGAGGAGGGACAGAAAAAAAAAAGTTCTCCAAATGACAGCAAGTCTATTCCAGAAGGTCTTGTAAAAGAACCCTTAGTGTTAGGAGATAATGAAAGTGCATGTTACCTGTGACTGAGCTGAAATGGTGCCAAGACCTGGCAATTCCTTTTTACTGCCGTACAGTGTAGAACATCAGCCCTGCCTCCATGTCACTGAAATACGGTTTCCCTGTCAGTGACGTCATCAGGTACACTTTGAGAAGGAACACGGACTTTCAGGGATGGCTCAGAAACTTGGTTGTTTTTCCATTTATTTTTAAAATGCAAATTACACTAGTAAGTCAAAAAAATCACTCTGTTAAAAATACATTCATAATTAACAAATGCGAAAGAAAGAAAGACACATCAGGATTGTAACTCTTGCCTTCTGAATATTAGGTTTGTAACAAAAGCTCAGCCTAGAAAAATAGCATTCTTCACCGGATTTTGAGGAGGATACAGCTGTACAACTTAGATGTTTTCCAGATAGAATCACACTACTGTGCTCCCTGTTCACTGATTCCTGTTTAGTAGTCAACAACTGGTTTTGAAAATTTTGGTGGTGATGATCGTAGTGATTAGATGGTAACTTGGCTGCAACGTAAAGCAGGAATATGAGGGTTTTGTTCTCTGTGCATTTAAATCTCTATCCATATACATGTCCGAGAAGGGTGGACTCTCATCACAGCATGAATGTACAGTGAAACCTCATGTTAATAGTCACATTAGAATAATTTCTGGCATGTGTAGTATTTATATTTTAAGAATCAAAGGATGATACATTGGTAAGTATTTTTCTCATACGTTAAACATGCATGTCACTATAAAATCATCATATGAGGTTTCACTGACATGTTTGTGACTGTATATTTTATGCATGTATATATGGACAAACATATACAAACCACTGAGGAAATTCAAGCACAAGTGCTGGAACTTATTATTTTTTTTTGTAGTTTATGTTCTGCTAGTAACCTTTGTTCCTTTGTTATCTTCAAGTTGTATGTGTGTAGATCACAGACATCCATGCAGGCACAGTAATGGGACTGGTTTATGTAGATTTGGATGGGCTAACGTTCAAAGCAGGCTAACCCAATAACTGAAACTTCATAGAAACCAAGAGGAAAAGTTGCTCCATGCCAATTTATAACTTTTCAAGTCCAAATTTCACTGCATTTAAAGATGGTGTATTATTAATAGTCCTAAGAAATTGATTTTAATGTCTCAGGTGGATCAAAAAGAAAATGACTCATCTGAGTTCCTGACAAGCCTGAGCTAATTATGTTTTTCACTAATGAAAATCAAATAATGCTTGAATATATAGAACAAAATTTCCTAGGAATTCAGAATATTCCATAAACACATTGACCTACTATTAAGTTTCCAAAGGCATCTTGTTGCCAACTACATTAACAGCACAGTTTTTTTTCTGCCACAATAATACAGGAGGATTAAAATACACTCTAACACACAACAGATCCCCCAGTTACCACAAAGAGATCTCAAATATTTTACCAAGGTAACTATTGTTCCCCCCGCCCACCCAAAAAATAATCTCGTACGCTGAAGTTAGGAAAAAAAGTTCACCTATGTAGGGGCTTCCATGTGAATTAGATATAAAAGAGTAAACATAGCTAATACATATTCAGTTGGCCTCTGTTGATAGAAATCCACAGCTGTTTCTATGTTAGTAAAAGACATTTGTAGATACTTATAAAAGCACCTAGAGTGCGATAAATAAAATCAGTGAGTTAAGCCATTTCTGTTCTCTGCTTCCCCGTAGATTAATGAGTTTAGTAGATTAATATGCTTCGTCCCACCCAACCCCCTCAGAAGACCTTATTGAAGAATTATAAAGGTGACGATTATTACTTTGTTACTATTACTTGTCTCTTTTTGGCCACCATGGAGGCTCAATGGTAAAAGCACTTGGCTGACAGCTGGCAGTTTTCATACACAGACACACTGGAGCTGCTGAGCTATGCAGTCTTGTTTCTTGACATGACACACACACACAGACTTGAACTCATTCGGAATTAACAGCAGCGTGTTAGCCTAAAGGAAGTGACTTGGGGATGTCTGCACTGAGGACTCTCAGGTGCACAACTTAGGTGGGTTAAGGCAAGTATGTACGGTACAGCCTTTAGGGCAAACAACCTGCCATTTCAGACTTCGGTTACAAGGTCATCATGGTATGTTTTGTGTGTTTGTTTTTGCAATTACATTGCCTACATAGCCGTGGTGCTATCAAGACATATGGGGGGGCAGAAGACAGGGCTCTCAAATTACTGTGCCCTGGATGACTGCAGCTGGCAGAGGCCGCCCGGCTGGGCTGTAGAGGAGTTAGTGACGGCCAGCAGAGGGCGCCAACTCGTCTCCTTATGAAAAAGGACCTGGGAGAAAGCAGCCTCCACGAGGGGCGTGTCCTGCATATTTCTCTGTTTCAGATAGAAAGAGGAGGCCGAGTAGAACTGGTGTGCGCCAGTGTGTGTGCGTGCGTGTGTGTATGTGTGTGTGAGTGCACATCTCTTCCAGTGCATGTGGAGGCTTTATGTTTTGTTAGTATGTATTAAACTTGGTTGCTTCTTTCTCTTCAAAAAATGCAGGAGGCCACCACGAAACAAGTTCTTTGAAAGGTCCAGGAGCTGATGTACTGAAGCCATTTGTGTTATTTTGACCTGAGAGAGAGAAAAAAGATGTTTTTAATCAAGGGTGAGAGCTCAGTACCCTTTTCTCACCTCTCCAAACACAAGATAAACCAAAAAAAAAAAAAAAAGTCCAAAGCCCAAATTGTGCTTTAAATAGACAGTTTTCCTCCTCTCAACTTTTTCCTCAGTGCAACCTTCTGGATAGAGAGGCCAGCTATGGTAATTTAAAATCCATTTTCTGGGGGCAAATGTATATGTATTGCTGTACAGTTAGGCTGCCAAAAAGAATGCAGAGGTTTCAAATGGTGGCCTGTTACTGCGTGGGAGATGCCCACATTTATGCTGCAGGGAGCCCAAAAGATGTGGACCTGCTTCAGCACATTAGGTCAGTGGTAGTCAAAGCAGCTACTTTGTTAGAAAATTAACCTGCAAAGATGGGAATGTTAAGCACAGCAACTTCATAGCCATTGTTGGTTTCAAAGAGTCCTCCAAACTGTAAGAGAAAAATTAACGAAAACTTTTCCCGTTTAGATGGATTATAGATAATCCAAAGAATTATACCTCAAGAATATTCACCCAACCTAACTTTTTAAAAAGAAGACTGTTTATTCATTGACTACAGAAACTAAAACATAGCTATGAATGGAGGCCAGTTAGGGGTAGTGTTTCCAAAGCCTTGTCCAGGCTCTGAGCCATTGAAGATTTGCTGGGTATAGTGGAAACCCCACAGCTAAAATTGCGCATTGCTTTTAAGCATCTATTTTCCTCCTAAGGAACTGCTTTTATTTCCAGTTGCTATATAATATCATGGGGGTGCTTGAACTGGCCCATGATGTTAAATTATTCTTACTTTGTGAGACTTGTTTATGGCAGGTTGACAGGAGAAGGTCCACCGCATAGGACAAGGATGTGGGAGAGGCCCAGGTCTCTGCCTTCCAGCAGGGAATGGAGTTTATGCACGAATCAGGTTTAGTAGGCAGGGACTCTCCAATGATTGTTTTTGAGGGCTACACAGTTGAAAAAGCTCTTCATCCAACACCACATAATGTGAGACCAAATGGAAAATAAGGGAACGCACTAAAAGGGGAGGATGCAGGCAGGTGTGGAGCTATGGCAGCTACGTTAGTTTGAGGAAGGAAAGATAAATGAATTTAAAATCAGGGAATGAAATGTCAGGGCAAACTCACAGTCCACGTAAGAATTTGGAAAAAACAAAACAAAACAAAACAAAACTAAGGGGTCAGGAAAACTGCCTGATAATGGGCTGCATAACTAACAAGATGGGTGACCTGTGTTTTTCTTTCCTTTCATCCAGTTTCCTCATCTGTAAAATAAAAGCTTACTGTTCTAGGACTTGAGGTCTCCTAGGGGATGCTTTGTAGCAGTACTTTGACTGGTGATTTGTTAGACATTTATTTCATGAGCAGTGGGACTTGAAGACTCTGATATAATTTAACCATTTTCAGGCAGCAAGGAAAAAAAATTGTTTTTATTACTTTTGGTTTGCCACTAAAAGTATTTAATAAAATCATGAGAAGTTTCTGTTTTCAAAGAATTTCATTCTTGACATTAAATTTGAAGAGTCCTCTCTTTAAAGAAAACAGAATTATAAATGCCTGATTTGAAAGTATATTCTTGATTACATATAATGAGCATTCTCATGTTATTATCAGAGCTTATCTTTAAATAATAATTAGATCCAATTTATCATATTTTGATCATCTTTATTGATCGTTCATACTGACCAGCACAGTGTAATGTTATGTGATAAAAATGTATGATATTGTTAGAAGCAAGAAATTGCAGGACTTACGGATATTCTGGTCTACTTTTGAGCACAAGCATATTGTTACATGTTACTTGGGCTGATAAGATGTGATACATTGTTTACAGAGGAAACCTTTTGGGAATGAAAATACAGTGTATATTAATTTGAGTTGACGAAGTCGTTTCCTGAGTGATATTGGTTAACATAAGCATTGTTCCTACAACTAATAAATTGCTTATTAAGTGTCTTGTACGTGACATGTCCTCTGTGGTAACTCTCTATGAGCATTGTTTTATATAAATTCAGAGCAGTTGTATGAAGTACATAGGCTGTTGTCTCTGTTTTGCAGTTGAGGAAACAGGCCCTGCAGATGGTAAAGAATCTGCCTGCAGTAGTAAAGATGGTAAAGAATCTGCCTGCAGTGCAGAGACCCAGGTTTGATCGCTAGGGAGGGAAGATCCCTTGGAGAAAGGAATGGCAACCCACTCCAGTATTCTTGTCTAAAGAATTCCATGGACAGAGGAGCCTGGCTGTCTACAGTCCACGGGGTTGCAAAGAGCTGGACATGACTGAGTGACTAACACTTTCATTTTCAGGCTTGGTGAGAATAAAGTTATTCAAATAAAGTTACAGGTCCAAGGTCATAAAGAATTGTATCACGTGCAGTCTACCTTCCATAGCTCATCTTAACCACTGCCTCTCACTGCTTAGCTTTAGTTTTTAATAGAACACTTTACACAAGGGTATATTATTGATATAATATCGAGAAGAATGGTAAAGAATATAAAGGACTTATTTTTTATTTCAGCTATCAAATTTTTGGGGAGGCTAGGAACCTTATGGTATAAATAGAAATACAACTATATTATGGGGAAGAAGCAAAGAGAAATATCAAAGGAAAAAGATCTAGAAATGTTTCATAAAGGAAGTATATTTTAAGATACAATTTGAAGGAGAGTGGGATTTGAAAAGTAGAATTTGGGAAAAAGCATTTGGTGTCAAGAGGATAGCATGGACAGCTGAAAAAATCCACGTCGTGTTTGCGGATGGCGAGAGTTTTAGCTGGGCTGTTAGAAGTAGATAAGGGGAGACATCAGAATATGTGAGACATCGGAGGAGGTAAGGTCAGGAAGCAGCTCTTAACCACTGTAAAACGTGAAATCACTGCATTTCCCTGGTGTCTCTCAGCATTATCTGCATCCAGTTGAGACTCAGAGGTTTTTAAGTTGAAGAGCAGAGATAATATTTCCATAAAATTTTGGGGCTGGGTCATAGTAGATCTGCAAGTTCTGATGTGGATTTTGGACTTTTTGTTTAGTAGGCAATAAGGAGTTTTTTGATAGTTTCTGGGCAAAGGTCTAACACAATTGGAGTGGTACTTTAAGAAGATTAAATTGATGGTTGCGTAGAAGAATGGGAATAGGAGTAAAATAAAGAGACTGTAAAACTTCAGCTAATGAATAGCTGAATTGGGGCAGTGGTTTGGGGAATGTAAAAGAGGGGTTGTGTGATATCTTGTTTACAGAAGGGATGACATATAGGATTGACTGACTTCTGAACTTGCTAAAGTCTGTTTTATGAGTGGTGTTCTGAATGGTTTTGGGGAACTGCAAGAGACACACACAAAATACAACATGGTGCACAAATCATTCCCTTTGTGAAAAGAAGCTGAAAAGAGGATGCATAAGGATTGCTTTAATCTTTCTGGAGGAGAAATACTCCCCCAAATGTGTTTATCATCCTACATACTAACAGTATCAAAAGGCAAAATGACTGGATGGTGGAGGACAACGACAACAAACACGTATCTTCAAAGAGAGAAGCTCACATTTCGAAATGAATGGGAATCTTACTTTCTATTTTGATCTTCGCTTGCAATTCAGCATATCACCTGATGCTGATATATAGAATTTGTTATCAGTTGTTATCCAAGGGAATTTGCCTAAACACAGATATAAAAATCAGGCTCCGATTCTATGTCTGCTCTCTTGAGTGCTAGAGTAAAGGGTCTAATAAGTTTAAGTCTTAATACTCTGGTTTCATTTTCACTTTTCACACCAGAAAAATGTTAAAGAGCATTATTACATCATTTATCATCCAAAAGAGAACACTTATAAGTCTCATAGGGAGTGCCGGTAATAAGCATTCCAGAACAACGCATGTAAACTATGACTGTACTGGGAAAATCAGGACATACAGCTCATATATAGTTACATACAACTACCTACAATGTTATATCATCGTCAAAATATACAACTTTTGGGTAATTCAAAGAAATTATATATTGAATTTTTAGCTATGTAGTTGATACACATGTAAGAATACTTTAAAAAGTAATTTTAGAGGTGGCTTTCCTGATAAATTTTGTAAAAATTATGAACAAAATGTTATTAGAGTTATCTCAGGCAAAACAACATTAATAGAGGAGAAAGTATTGGAGGTAAGTCATGACTGAAGGAAAGCCACATGCCATCTCTTTTGTGCGACAATAACATTTGCTTAATCACCTTTTAGTATCCCAGAAGAATACTGCCAAAGTAAAGCACTCACATGTACATAGGCTGCAGCTGTAAATGAGATGTCTTCTGAGGCCCCTGATAGCCGTAAGAATCAAAGCCACCTATGAAATCAACTAGAAAGGGACAATTGCTATAATTAGTCAACTTTTCAGAAGAGATACATATTCACGTTCAAGGTCTTATACAGATTATTAATATAAACCTTTCTAACAATCTATTAAACCAGAAGTAGCTAATTGTGGAGATAAAAAGATAGTTCCTCCAAGGCAGTGATTTCCCCCACCCCCAGCTGTGAGATTCAATTATTGCTTTACACAAATCTATTAACTTGGGAGAAGAAATTATATACTCCTTTGAAGCAACCAAGACTTAATTGGAGCAATAAAATTCACTTGCACAATTAAGATGCTATATGTCTTTGTGGTTAGTGTGGAGATTTTCTGTAACACATTGCAAATGTAAAAAAATTGACAATAGCTCAAGTGCACGTATCAGCAATTATTATTAGTAATAATATTATATCCTGATTGTCAGGTACAAGGTGCTGTGATGGAGATGATGTAAATTAGCTCAGCACGGGTGTCCCTGCCATTATGTGGTTCATAATCTCAAATAGAAGGCAATGGCACCCCACTCCAGTACTCTTGCCTGGAAAATCCCAAGGATAGAGGAGCCTGGCGGGCTGCAGTCCATGGGGTCGCTAAGCGTCAGACATAACTGAGTGACTTCACTTTCACTTTTCACTTTCATGCATTGGAGAAGGAAATAGCAACCCACTCCAGTGTTCTTGCTTGGAGAATCCCAGGGACGGGGAGCCTGGTGGGCTGTTGTCTATGGGGTCACACAGAGTTGGACTCGACTGATGCAACTTAGCAGCAGTCTCAAATAGTCAGAAGTAAAGATACGGAAGAAATTCTAACCAAGGATTCGGATACATCTGATACACATTTGGTGCAGACATATTGTACAAGCAGCAGTCAAGTTCAGAGAGGCAGACATATTATACGAGATACCTAGAACAGTCAAGTTCAGAGAGTCAGAAAGTACCTTGATAGATGCCAGGGACGGTGGGGTGGGGTGGGGTGGGGTGGGGGATGGATGGGGAGTTCGTGCTTAATGGGGACAGAGGTTCATTTTAGGAAGGTAAAAAATTCGGGAGATGGATGATCACAAGAGTTGCACAACAATATGCGTGTACTTAGTTCCACTGAACTGTAGAGCTAAATATGGTGAAAATGGTATGTTTTATATTATGTAAATTTTGCTGCATTATGAAAGCATTAAACATAAGCAAAAAAAAAAAAAAGCCACATTCAAATACCATACACACCTAGATCTTTGAGGTACAATGAGATATAACAAGAGTTACTACGGTAGATTATGTTATCCAGAATGGCTGCAGCAAGATCTGGAACCCGTGTCTGCTTACAGTGTGGTCTTGACACTCAACCTGTCCTGTGGTTTGGGTCTTTATCCCTTCCTGTTGAACCTGGGAAGAACTCTGTGGCCACTTGGACCCACGGAGTGTGGTAAAAGTGACACTCTATGACTTCTAAGGCTAGATCAAAAAAACGTCGCGCACTGCCTTCCCTTTGCTCTTCAGGGATGCTCTTTTGGGACACAGCCGTCATGCCCAAACTGGGAAGGGCAAACTAGCAGATGTGGGGAGATCAACAAAGGACCCTTGGATATGATTTTGGCTAACAGGGCGTCTGAGGTCCCAGCTGACAGTCGGTGTCAACACCCAGACACATGCCTCCAAATGAGCCCAGCCGCATGCTGCTGAGTCAGCCCAGCGTTGGAGTCTCCGCAGCTGAGGCCTCTGACACCGAGGGTTGCAGGCCAGCTGTCCTCGCGGTGCCTTGTCTGGATTCTTAGCCCGCAGTCCACGCGTGTAATCATGGTTGTTTTATACCACTGCATTTTGCAAGCGATGGTAGCTGTGACACAAACATTCACACTAAGAGTGCTGTGAAAAACTTTTCCTTTGTTTTTTCTTTTTCATTCCTGGATGTGGAGGTCATGCGGCAGGGCCCAAAGAGGCAAAACGACAAAAAAGGCTGACAAGGTAGACGGCAGGAAGGAGAAAGAGAGGAACCTAGAAACTGAATTAAGATGTTTGAGGATATCTTTACTTTTTTCTCATATCTTATTCTGGTGGTTGAAGTTTGGCTAGTTTTTATCTCTTTTTAATATCCCAAAGTGTTACAGGTAGAAATTGGAACAAGGGACATAAAATCCATGATGTCTGTTAAGTGAGGCAATCTTTTTATTTTTAAAAAGCATTTTATTTTTTAGAGCAGTTTTAGGTCCGCAGCAAAATTGAGAAGTACTGAGAGTTGTGCCCTACCCCACCCCCAGTATGTGCACAGCCTCCCTCCTGTCAGCATCTCACACCAGCGTGGCACACTTGTTACAACTGCAGAACCTACCTTGACACATCCTTATCACTCAAGTCCAGAGTCTGCATTGGGGTTCACTTTGGTTTTAAATTCTGTAGGTTTTGACAGACTTGTAATGACATGTATGCACAATTTTGGTATCATACAGAATGGTTTCACTGCCCTAAAAATCTTCTGTGTTCTGCCTTTTTAGGTTTCTTTTTTTTTTTTTTTTTGGTTTGTTTGTGGCCATGCTGCCTGTAGGGTCTTAGTTCCTTGACCAGGGACTGAACCAGGAAGGCCCTTGACAGTGACAGCACAGAGTCCCAACTACTGGACCACCAGGGAATTCCCTTGTTCTGCCTTTTTAATCCCTGCCTTGCATGCCTGCTGCGTCGCTTCAGTCGTGTCTAACTCGGCAGTCCTATGGACCGTAGCCAGCCAGACTCCTCTGTCCATGGGATTCTCCAGGCAAGAATACTGGAATGGGTTGCCATTTCTTTCTCCAGGGGATCTTCTCGACCCAGGGGTCAAACCCAGGTCTCCCACACGGCAGAGACCTGCAGATTCTTTACCCTCTGAGCCACCAGGAAGCCCTTTAATCCCTCCCTCTCCCCTAAACTCTAGCAACCATTGATCTTTTTACTGCCTCCAGTAAATGTCATACACTTCCCTTTGCTCTTCAGGAACACAACCGTCATGCCCAAACTGGGAAGGCCAAACTAGCCCACGTGAAGAGATCAACAAAGGACCCTTGGATATGATTTGGGCTAACAGGGTGGCTGAGGTCCCAGCTGACAATCAGCATCAACACCCAGACAGGTACCTCCAAATGATCCCAGCTCCAAGCTGTTGAGTCAACCTGCCTTTTCTAGAATGTCACATACCTGGACTCCAATGGTTTCTAGCCCTTTCTGATTGGTTTCTTTCAGTTAGTCATATGCTCTGAAGGTGCCTCTATATCCTCTTATGATTTAATCTCTCTCTATCTCTTTTTTTTTTTTTATCATTAAAACCCTTTTACTGAGGCAAAATTTCTCTTCTGGTTAGAAGTAGAGTAGTACAACAGTCCTTTCTTATCCACAGAATACAGTTCAAGGTCCTTAATGGATTCTTGAACCATGAACAGTGGTGAACCCTGTATCTACACAACACTTTGCTTTTTTTTCCCGCCTGTACTAAGGGATGCTACTAATGGACAGGTTGTATACCTAGCATGAATATGCTGGGCAAGGTGATGATTTATGTTACTGGAGGGACTGAGCAGAGTGGTGTGAAGTTTCATCACTCAGGATGGCTCAGAATTTAAAACTTAGGAATTGTTTATTTTTTTCAGACTGCAGTTGACTGCAGGTAGCTGAAACCATGATACGGAGATCTAGAGTGTAATGAAAAGAACAGAGGTCTGATGTTAGAAGGATCAGGATTCAAATACTGCTTTGACCAGTTGCTGGCTGTGGGACCTTAGACAAATCACTTAACTTCTCTTACACAAGAATTACAACAGTTATATTATTAGGGCGAGGATAAAATGAGGGGTGTAGAGCCCTGGGTGAGACATGTGGTGTGGAAGAAGAAAACTAAAAACCCTTAAGAATTCAGGACTTCCTTTGTAATTCTTCTAAACTGTGCAGTGTGGGAGAAAGGAAGTGTTTAATTTGGAACAACTATAGGACCGCAGGGCTTCCCTGGTGGCTCGGATGGTAAAGAATCTGCCTGTGATGTAGAAGACCTGGATTCAATTCCTGGGTTGGGAAGATCCCCTGGAGAAGGGAAAGGCTACCCACTCCAGTATGCTGGCCTGGAGAATTCCATGGACAGACGAGCCCGCTGGGCTACAGTTCCTGGGGTTGCTAACGAGTCAGACATGACTTAGTGAGGAAATAATGCAACTCGATGTTTGGCTTATAGCTCAAAATTTGTTGTCTAGGAGGGTGTTGCTGCCTTTAACAGAACAGAAAGAACTGAGAGAAGGGAGCTTGTGTTTGGCTTCATTAGAAAATGTAGTATGTACGTGGCATATATGAGCAGCAAGGACCAGAAAACATTTGGGAAACAGGAACTATAACTGTGATTGGTGGGAGACAAACTGGAGACTTGCTGGGACTGCAGAGGTGAGTTTTCTTTTTCCTTGTTCAGCTGTATTGTGCTTCATTGAAACCTATCTCCACCTAACATATTGTGAATCTACTTTATTTGTTGGTGATCTCAGCACGGTAACGTAAGCTGCATGGGATTTGCTGTTTACCACAGTGGCCCCAGAACCCAGAACAATGTCTGGCTCATCGAAGCCATATTTACTGAATAAACTCTTTAGGCTGTTTTGAAATAAGGCAGGTGATTTAAATATGGAAGATGCTGGGAAAATCTCTAAGTCAGATTTAAGTGCATTTACCCTTTCTTCAGAAGGCCTTGAATGATAATTAAGAGAAGACCTTTTATGGAAGATCTAGAATGTCAGTACTTGCTTGGATCCTGTGAGACAAAAGAAATCCTTTTTTGGATATCAAGGGAAAGAAGGCACCATTCTAGTTTCTTTGGTTGATATGAATGGAAGGAAGAAAGCTAGAACTTGCTTTAGCATCAACATAACTAGGGTGAGAGGGATTGTCCATTGATGATTGCTATCAAATGTTGTAAAAATGTTGATAACTGGTAGAGAAAATATTGCTTTCTTTCTGGCGAGTTCATAGCATTCTAAANTTTTTTTTTTTTTTTTTGGTTTGTTTGTGGCCATGCTGCCTGTAGGGTCTTAGTTCCTTGACCAGGGACTGAACCAGGAAGGCCCTTGACAGTGACAGCACAGAGTCCCAACTACTGGACCACCAGGGAATTCCCTTGTTCTGCCTTTTTAATCCCTGCCTTGCATGCCTGCTGCGTCGCTTCAGTCGTGTCTAACTCGGCAGTCCTATGGACCGTAGCCAGCCAGACTCCTCTGTCCATGGGATTCTCCAGGCAAGAATACTGGAATGGGTTGCCATTTCTTTCTCCAGGGGATCTTCTCGACCCAGGGGTCAAACCCAGGTCTCCCACACGGCAGAGACCTGCAGATTCTTTACCCTCTGAGCCACCAGGAAGCCCTTTAATCCCTCCCTCTCCCCTAAACTCTAGCAACCATTGATCTTTTTACTGCCTCCAGTAAATGTCATACACTTCCCTTTGCTCTTCAGGAACACAACCGTCATGCCCAAACTGGGAAGGCCAAACTAGCCCACGTGAAGAGATCAACAAAGGACCCTTGGATATGATTTGGGCTAACAGGGTGGCTGAGGTCCCAGCTGACAATCAGCATCAACACCCAGACAGGTACCTCCAAATGATCCCAGCTCCAAGCTGTTGAGTCAACCTGCCTTTTCTAGAATGTCACATACCTGGACTCCAATGGTTTCTAGCCCTTTCTGATTGGTTTCTTTCAGTTAGTCATATGCTCTGAAGGTGCCTCTATATCCTCTTATGATTTAATCTCTCTCTATCTCTTTTTTTTTTTTTATCATTAAAACCCTTTTACTGAGGCAAAATTTCTCTTCTGGTTAGAAGTAGAGTAGTACAACAGTCCTTTCTTATCCACAGAATACAGTTCAAGGTCCTTAATGGATTCTTGAACCATGAACAGTGGTGAACCCTGTATCTACACAACACTTTGCTTTTTTTTCCCGCCTGTACTAAGGGATGCTACTAATGGACAGGTTGTATACACAGCATGAATATGCTGGGCAAGGTGATGATTTATGTTACTGGAGGGACTGAGCAGAGTGGTGTGAAGTTTCATCACTCAGGATGGCTCAGAATTTAAAACTTAGGAATTGTTTATTTTTTTCAGACTGCAGTTGACTGCAGGTAGCTGAAACCATGATACGGAGATCTAGAGTGTAATGAAAAGAACAGAGGTCTGATGTTAGAAGGATCAGGATTCAAATACTGCTTTGACCAGTTGCTGGCTGTGGGACCTTAGACAAATCACTTAACTTCTCTTACACAAGAATTACAACAGTTATATTATTAGGGCGAGGATAAAATGAGGGGTGTAGAGCCCTGGGTGAGACATGTGGTGTGGAAGAAGAAAACTAAAAACCCTTAAGAATTCAGGACTTCCTTTGTAATTCTTCTAAACTGTGCAGTGTGGGAGAAAGGAAGTGTTTAATTTGGAACAACTATAGGACCGCAGGGCTTCCCTGGTGGCTCGGATGGTAAAGAATCTGCCTGTGATGTAGAAGACCTGGATTCAATTCCTGGGTTGGGAAGATCCCCTGGAGAAGGGAAAGGCTACCCACTCCAGTATGCTGGCCTGGAGAATTCCATGGACAGACGAGCCCGCTGGGCTACAGTTCCTGGGGTTGCTAACGAGTCAGACATGACTTAGTGAGGAAATAATGCAACTCGATGTTTGGCTTATAGCTCAAAATTTGTTGTCTAGGAGGGTGTTGCTGCCTTTAACAGAACAGAAAGAACTGAGAGAAGGGAGCTTGTGTTTGGCTTCATTAGAAAATGTAGTATGTACGTGGCATATATGAGCAGCAAGGACCAGAAAACATTTGGGAAACAGGAACTATAACTGTGATTGGTGGGAGACAAACTGGAGACTTGCTGGGACTGCAGAGGTGAGTTTTCTTTTTCCTTGTTCAGCTGTATTGTGCTTCATTGAAACCTATCTCCACCTAACATATTGTGAATCTACTTTATTTGTTGGTGATCTCAGCACGGTAACGTAAGCTGCATGGGATTTGCTGTTTACCACAGTGGCCCCAGAACCCAGAACAATGTCTGGCTCATCGAAGCCATATTTACTGAATAAACTCTTTAGGCTGTTTTGAAATAAGGCAGGTGATTTAAATATGGAAGATGCTGGGAAAATCTCTAAGTCAGATTTAAGTGCATTTACCCTTTCTTCAGAAGGCCTTGAATGATAATTAAGAGAAGACCTTTTATGGAAGATCTAGAATGTCAGTACTTGCTTGGATCCTGTGAGACAAAAGAAATCCTTTTTTGGATATCAAGGGAAAGAAGGCACCATTCTAGTTTCTTTGGTTGATATGAATGGAAGGAAGAAAGCTAGAACTTGCTTTAGCATCAACATAACTAGGGTGAGAGGGATTGTCCATTGATGATTGCTATCAAATGTTGTAAAAATGTTGATAACTGGTAGAGAAAATATTGCTTTCTTTCTGGCGAGTTCATAGCATTCTAAATAGAGATACGTGACTGGGTAGAAGGTGACAAAAGAAAATTTGTACTTGTTTGATCTTTGCCTCTTTGGAGCAGTTTGGTTTTGGTTCTCTTGAAACAACTCAGGAATGTTATTTCTTTGCAGTTGGTTTCTTCTTTGCCTTAGTTTTCCCATCTGCAGTATGGGTGTGTTTTTATCTACTGACCCAGGGACGCACAGGGATGCCCAGTTATTTTAAATTCGTAAAGTGCCGTATCAGTTTAATAACTATGATTTGATAACATGAATAATAGTGGAATTTAGAAATTACCAAGTAAGAGAAAAATGCTTTTTGAAGGAATATTCTTCAATCAAATATGTCCCCTGTTGTGAGCTTCCCTTTTAGTCATGAACACTGAGTTCAGCACACCTAAAGCTGCTTTTTAAACATACGTGTTGGCAGGGAAGTATTGTAATATAAAATTGCACCTTGGTTATTAATGACAAAAGCTACTAGTCAACACACTCTTTTGGAGATAGAGCTGGAAAATATCATGGGGGGAAGATTTTAAAAGGCAGCTCACAGAAAGCCAAGCCCAAATATTTGGAAGCACTCATTGAAAGATGTTAAAGAATTTCCGTGGGCCTATGAAAATAGAGTGTAAATCCATTATCTCTGCAGGTAAGGATTCCAAGGGTACTTATCTCCAGTGGTACAAAAGGAATTTCAGAGCATAAAAGTCAAATTCCAAAACACCGCTTGTTCCTCCCACGCAGACTTACTTGGAGGTAGCAATTCAGCTTCTTCTGTGAGCTTGATGTACTCAGTCTGCACTTACATCTCTGAGTGGACATTTTATTTTTTTCTGATTAGGAAAACACATTCTTTGTAGGTAGGGGTGCTTTACTCCACCGTTGCCTGAAAAGTCACTAAAGTGTGATACTACAGAGAGCTTCCAGCAGGCGAAACATGCATTGAATGAAATGAGACTTATTAGCTGAATCACAGCAGATGCTTCACTTCCTAACCTTGTTCAGAAAATAACCTTTTCTCAGGATCTCAGGGTTGTGTTTTCCACGTTTCTCTCTTAGTTGTATCACAGTCAGATCTTCAGGGTTTTAACTTGGTAGACACATTAAAGTATACTAAAAACTACAAAGGAAATATCTCTTTAGAGATCATTGGAGTAACCACTTTGAGCTGCTGGTTCTAAAAACTTAATGAAAGTGCAGCACACATTTCCACTTGATAAACTGTTTCGTCTTTCCACTTTTGCCTATTTTTGCGGATTCTCAGTGTGGCCAGTAACTTAGGTGAGATTTGTAGAAGCACATGTTGGTTTTCTGCTGAGGCAAGAATCATCTTGCTGTTGAATCATCTTCTAATAGGGTAATGCCACCACTGCCTGCTCCACAGGGAAGGTGTGAAGGTGTGGAAAGACTGAGGGCTTGGGAGTCAGAAGGCCTGGGCTCAGCTGTGCCTTCCCTTCTTCCTACCATAGGTCACAACTGCTCGGAGCCTGACTTTCGTCCTCTGTGAAGTGGAGATAAAACAATCCCAACTTCTTATGCATGCATGTATTTTATGGATATACTGCAGGTAGATGTGGAGATTCATCTCTCTTACCAAGGGATTTGTACAAAAAGAATGGTGTGCAGCATGCTTTATACATTTAGTTTCTTTATTGAGAGGATGAGAATTTTTCAGGCCAGGAAAGTAGATGGAGATAAGCAAGGGTCAGAGAAGAGAACTTTGTGTTAGAATTTACTTGAAGTTAGGAGAAGGCAGTGGCACCCCACTCCAGTACTCTTGCCTGGAAAATCCCATGGATGGAGGAGCCTGGTAGGCTGCAGTCCATGGGGTCGGTGCTAGTCGGACACGACTGAGCGGCTTCACTTTCACTTTTCACATTGATGCATTAGAGAAGGAAATGGCAACCCACTCCAATGTTCTGGCCTGAAGAATCCCAGGGATGGGGGAGCCTGGTGGGCTGCCGTCTATGGGGTCGCACAGAGTCTAACATGACTGAAGTGACTTAGCAGCAGCAGCAGTAGTGTGGAATAATCAAAGTGTGGAAGTCATTAGCAGAAGCTGAGGTAGGTTTATGGAAACCTTTCTCATGCCCACTTGGTTGGTTAAATATAGTCTGGCAAGCAATAGGAGTAACCCATGTGACATATTGTAGAAAAAAAGAAAAGATATTGTATATATTAAAAACTACCTAGAACTGAGTTTCCACTTCTCAAATATTTTTGGAAATCACCTCGTATCTTATCCTAAAGGATGGAGAGAGGCTGGACCTGATTTGGTTTGTGGTCTGTGAGGCTTTGACCCATGAGTGCCAAAAAGGAAATCTCGAGTGGAGTGAGTGAAGGTGAAGACACCAAGAGCTTGTCTCCTGGATTGGGCTGAGGGAATGAGGCCAAGGCTAGGTGGAAGGACAGCTTTGGAGAAGAAAAGCTTAACCATTCCTCTCAGATTTAGGTGGGGTTTCAAGAATATGTGGCTCAGATGGTAAAGAATCTCCCTGGAATGCAGAAGACCTGGGTTCGATCCACAGGTTGGGAAGTTGCCCTGGAAAAGGAAATGGCAACCCACTCCAGTATTCTTGCCTGGAAAATCCCCTGGATGGAGGAGCCTGGCCGGCCAGAGTCTGTAGGACCACAAAAAGTCAGACACAATTGAGTGAGTGACTAACACTTTCACTTTTCTAGAAGACAGAGGATAATTGCTGGTATGGAGAACTCTCGAGGTTCTGAGGGGAAAATGGGACGAGTTGCTGTCTGGTAGCTTTGGTTTTTCTCAGGTTTGGGTACTAGGCATAAGGTGCTTGGAAGGGTTTGCAGCAGGTCCCATGGAAACTGTGTCAGACCGTCAGTGGGAGAGCAGGGAAAGCTGTGTTGGGAAGAGGGAGCACCCAGGTGGGCTTCGGGGCTCTCCCCGGCTGTTGTGCAGGAGCTCTGGATTAGAAGTAGAGACGCTGCTTCTGAGCCGCATCAGGCAGGGATATTGGAAATCCAAGCCTGATGGAGGAGAACGCAAGGAAGGAAAACCAAGGGCGCCTGTAAGAGCATCACTGTTCTCATGCATCTGGGAGAAAGATGATGAGTAGAAAGATAGACAAAACTTCCAGTGGAGGGAAGCTCCTAAATAAAGATGAAGACAGAGTCCTCCAGGAGGGAGGCAGGAGAACAAAAGGAGTGAAAATAGGAGTTTACAGTCAGGCAGAGTGTTAGAACTGGTGATTTTTAGAGACGCCTTTTCCCTCCACAGTGACGGTGATCCAGAAAGTCTCCTTGGTGAAGGGAACTGTGGGGGTGGTGGCGAAGTGAGAGGGGACAGATGTGGTTAAGAAGTGAGATGGTGAAGAAATTGTGCAGCTCAAGTCAGAAAACTGTGTATTCAGATAGTTTTCATACTTTGGATAGATGTGGAGTCACGTGCAGAGTGTGATAAGATGACCTTTATTTTCAAGCTTCCTGGCATCACTTTGTGCCATGGCATTTGGGTGGATTAGATAACACCAGTCTCTGCTTTGTTCTTCCCTTAGAGAATGGCTTTCAATTATATGTGACGTGTCTTTCAGTCGAAATTGGAGAGAGCAGTTATTACAGGCTCTAGGCAGGCTAGACATGATTGGCTATGTCTTCACAGCTGACAACTGGGATATATTTAGAAGGCACAGCCCACTTAAATGCAGGTTTTAATTAGGGTGTAGGACATCGATGTATCCATATTTAGGAAAATGAAAAATAAAGCATGGATGCTAAAATCCCCAGGAGAGAACTGTTTCTCCCGTTGTACTTTTTTGGTTACACAATTTTTGCATTATTTTTCAGCCTCCAGAAAGGAGGACTAAACCTAAATTGATCATCTTTATAGGACAATGAGAGCATTTCGGGTATGAGGATGCCCAGTGGTCACTCTAGTATTTTCTTAGCTATTTGGGATAGGTGAAACTAGGTTTCCCATGTGGGGTTCATTAAAAACACATAAGATGATTCCTGTGTGAGTTATAGGGTCCATTTGGTCAATATGGGTGAAAAAGTTATCTTTTTAAGAAAAGGCGCATCTATTTTTGTTAAATTCTGCACATCCCTCTGATTTATCCTTTAGGTTTCAGTGGGGATGTCATTTCTTCAGAGAAGAATTTCCTAGTCCTCTTAGCTGCATGAGGCACCATTGAGGGTAAGTCCTCCCATCCCCACTCTCCTTATCTGAATGCTCATCACACTTTGGTCTATTTCCTCGTGTGAATTGTGTGCTGGGTTGTAGGCATCGGGGGGCAAAGACAGTGTCTGTTTCATCCCTAGTGACTACACACAGCCTTCCATGTGCAGTGGCTACTTGACAAAGCTGTCAGAAGAACCGGTGTCGAGTTTCATGGTGAAGTGATGCAGAAAGTATACCTTGACCCGGGAGGCAAGTTCGGCTCCCAGCACCGCTCTGAATGATTAACTTGCAGCAAGTCAGTGTTCCTTTCCTCAGCTGTAAAATCAGGCGACTAAAGCAGGTGATTGCTAATATTGTTCAGTGCTCTATGATCGGTGTGATTCCATATTTGTGGGATTGTTTTACATACTGATAATAGCAGTAGAGCATTTACAAATAACTAACCTGTGAAGACATGATGAGTGGGAAAAATTCGCCTGAAGGAGTTGTTCCCCCTCTGGCTGTTGCCGCTGTTATGCGTCAGTTTTACTGAGCAAGTTTCTAGGGAGATGAACTGAAGAATATGTCTGTTGGAACCTGAGACTCGAGACATGACCGTTCCCAACTGGGGATCAGAGTGATGAAGAAGAGTGGAAGCTGGGAGAGAAAAATAGGGTGGACGGGCTTGGAGCTCACAGAAACACTGCCGTCCCATTCGGTTTATTTCCGTGATGAAGGTGTACGGATGAGCGACTCTGTGCACCCCTTTGCCACTGTGCTCTTGGGAATTCTTTTCGCATCAACTCCATTAGTTACAAAGGCAGCAATCCATATCCAATTTTCTTTTTGTGTCAGGATTGTTCCTGTATAAACCAGGATTCTTTGTGGGAAACATTTGCAATTAATCCCCTAAACAAACAAACAAACAAAAAAATGCAAATCTCGCTCTGCCCTAAGGCAGCCCTGCTGACTCCGAGGCCAGACCGCCATCTATTATCCACAGAAATGAATTGAAATTCCCACTTTGGGCCTAACCTAATTTTCCAGTGATAATAGGCATGGATTCCCAGAAGCACTCTACGCCTCTTGATAGTAACATCCTCATTTCCTTTCCTGGTAAATGTTTTAAATAAAGATTTTAGCGCCAAAGGAAATTAACCTTTAAATTAATTGTAATTATAAAATGCCATCACTGATTTTTGTCTTCAGCCTAATTACTTTCTATTATTTAAACAAACCTCACCTCCTGTGAGTTTTAAGTTTGTTTCTCCTTCACTCCCAGCACACAATGCCAACCCACCCCCGTGGAGGCCCGCCTGACTCTCTGCGGCTGGAGCAGCCTCGTTTAAATGTCACGAAGGATGGAGGGTCTGCCCCGTGCTGCTGCTTTACAAGGCACTCTTTAACTGCTCCGCATAAGGCAGCTCTGCTCAGATGTTTTCGTTCCGCATACCTGGTGGCCCTCCTGTCTTTAGAGAGGCAGTGCTTTTAGTCCCCCTGCTGTTAAGAAGGAGATAGCCAAGCATGGCCTTCTGTTCCTATTAGATGCCGTTGCTACCGCTAAAGCAAAACTGGTTGTAATGAATTTGGCAACTGCCAGCCTCCTTTATCAAAAGCCCGACTTTGAGCGTACAGTCCTCTTTCTCAGCACCTCTCAGCGTTGGAGGGCTCTCAGACGTCTGTTCCCCGTGCCAGCTCTTTGTCTTGCTCTCATTTGTTCTTTCAAGACTAAAAGGATCCCATCGACTTTATTTGCGAGTATGTATGTTGGCGCTGAAAGCATCCTGTCTTTCTGCCACTTAGCTGCTTTCCTTCTCATGTCATTATCAACGTGAATAAAGAGGGAGATGGTGAGGAAACAGGTACAGAACACGTGTTAGAGGATGAGAAGAGCAAAATAATACAGTGGGAAATGTTTCTTTTAATCCTTTCTGTAAATATCACCACTTCTCCTGCCTTTCACAAGCGCCGGTTTTCTTTTCCATTGAGGCGGATTAAAACAACTTGGATATTATTTATCTACTGCGTTATGTTTGTTTTCTGCAGTACATACCTCCTTCAAACACCCCAGTTAAAGGGCCTCCTTTGCTGGTCTGAATATTGTTAACCTCAGCATTGACTCTTTAGAAACATGGGCCTAATTGCTTCGAATCAACAAAGGGTAGAGAATGGATCAATTTCTTCCCCCATATTTTTGATTTGGGAACATGGTGTGCATGCTCAGTCACTCAGTTGTGTCCACGTCTGATTCCCTGCGACCCTGTGGAACGTAGCCTGCCAGGCTCCTCTGTCCATGGAATTTCCCGGGCAAGAATACTGGATACTGGAGTGGTTTGGCATTTCCTTCTCCAGGGGATCTTCCTGACCCAGGGACCCGACTGGTGTTTCCTGCGTCTTCGGCATTGGCAGGCAGAGTCTTTACCACTGAGCCACCTGGGGTTCCCTTGGGAACATTAGATTTATTTAAGGATGGTCCTAGTGTGCCTGTATGTGTGTGTATGTTTGTGTATAGAAAGCTGTGAAGTATAATGGAATAGCCGCTAGGAGAAGAGAGAGAAAATGAGAAGTAACTGTTCAAGAGGACTCAACTTGGACCTGAATTTTGATTGTTCAGTTGCCCAGTCATGTCCTACTCTTTGTGGCCCCATGGACTAATCGCTATCCCTCACCATCTCCCCGAGTTTGCCCAGGTTCATGTTCATTGCAGCGGTGATGCCATCCAGCCATTTCATTGTCTGAAGCCCTCTTCTCCTTCTGCCCTCAATCTTTCCCAGCATCAGGGACTCTTCCAGTGGGTTAGCTGTTAGCATCAGGTGACCAAAATACTGCAGCTTCACCTTCAGCTTTAGTCCTTCTAGTGAGTATTCAGGGTTAATTTTGCTTAAGATTGACTGATTTGATCTCCTTGCTGCCCAAGGGACTCTCAGGAGTTTTCTCCAGCACCAAACCTCCAGTTTGAAGGCATCAATTCTTTGGCGCTCTTTGACGTTCTGTTTACAGTCGGGCTCTCACAACCATACATGACCACTGGGAGGACTATATATTCTTGACTATATGGGCCTTTGTCGGCAGAGTAACATCTCTACTTTTCAACCCAGTGTCTAGGTTTGTCATAGCTTTCCTGCTAGGAAGCAGTTGTCTTCTGATTTCACCGTGCAGTCACCATCTGCAGTGATTTTAGAGACCCAAAGAGGAAATCTGTCACTACTTCCACCTTTTTCCCTATTTGTCATGGAGTCATGGGTCTAGATGCCATGATTTTAGTTTTTTTTTTTTTTTAATATTTAGTTTTAAGCTGCCTCATGAAGTCTCCCCCTTCACCCTCCTCACCTGCATATCCAAATTTAAAAATAAAGCGCTCATGTTTTCTCTTCCGTGACCACAAGAGGGAGCAATGTAACAGCTGGCTGCAAAGACCAGTACTAATTTCGGGAGATGTAACTGTAAAAATTGTCTCACAATTAGGGAAGGCTGTTGTCACCGGTAGGAGCTCACATGTTACTGACAGGAGGCACACGTGTATGTATTTGTTTTGGGCGTTGATCATCTAGTCTGGCTTTTGTTTTTACTTATGGCAGCATATCTTTCTCCCCCCCAGCTTTCTTCCGTTTGTAGAAAATGAGGAAACCTGCTTTATTTATTCATTTATTTCTTATAAATTCATTATTTATTTATTTATTCATTATTCTCTTACTTAGAATAAACTGGGGTCTACCAAAGTGTCACATTCCTTTGGAGTTTCCATATAGTCCAGGAGATGTTAGTGGAGAGCTAACTGGTTGATTCATTTATTTCCCATATATTTACTGAGGGATAGGTTAGACGCGGAGGCTGTCGCAGTGGTCAAGATAGGTGTGGTCCCCAGCGACACCCCCTAACACTGTCTTCCCTTGAGGGAGTCCGTATGTCCTGTGTGATGTCAGAAGTTCACCGAGAACACTCAGTGACCTTGGGCAAGTTGTTTAATCTTTATGGGTCTATAAAATTAAAGTGTTGAAATAGAGCAGTAGGCAGTAGTTTTCCATCATTTCAAACTCCGCAGTGTTCTCAGTTCATAAGAAGTCTGAAGCCAAATCGGGAGCTGTAAAATTTAACAAATGCAGAGCTCCTGCTCTGGAAGGTTGGGAAAGGAGCAAAGTGACACCTTCTACTCTGGCCCCTCTGTGGCTCTGCAGAGCACCAGCTAGAGATTAGTAGCATCCGAAGTCTAGGGCTCCAGACCCTAATAATAAGTGATTCCATTCAGAGATGGGGAAAGAAGAGACAAGTTTTGGTGTTGTGGTAGGCTGGCAGATATAAACAAGATTACTTCAGTCAGTCACCTTCAGAATTGCAAAACAAATGTTGTAAAGAAAACAATAATATACTTTCATTTGCCTGTTGGAGTATGATATTTGTGAAGTAAAACAGGCAAGTCATTCTCATAACTCTACCTGTCAACCTGGCACTCAGGAACTTCGCACTTTTTTTGAACTGCTAATTGCCTACCCCTTGGGTTATGGTTGGTGAGTGATTTATAAATAATAAGAAAGAAAGCTGAGGTTACCAAGCAGAATGTATAAAATGGCCCTGACAACCAGATAGAGAGACAGAAAAAGATAGGAAGAAAGGAGACATATACCCAAATGTTAACTGAGAACCAGAATTTGAAATTGTGAAATCATCATTCTAACTTGCTTCTTCTTTCATCTGTAGCTTCTCTACATTTTGCAGTAACTTACATCCTTTATAAACAGAAAGCACCAAATTTTTTTTTTAATGGCTGAGTGACTCCTCCACCTACCCTCAGAGGTGGGAGAACGTGTCCTTGTGCTCAAAGAATAGTATCCAAACTCAGGGATCCTGTCAAACTAGAAAAATGATCAAAGCGTGCAGAACAGAGTTCAATACACAGAAGTGTAGGCCAGCAGGCTTTAGAAGAAAAATCAAACAAAAATAACAGAAAATTATTAGCCTCAGAGAAGTGAATAATTTCCTGTGGTTTGCTTTTCAAATGAAAGGTTCCATGAATTGATTATGACTTTTATCCCAAGGCCAGTTTGTTTCGGAGAATCCAGGACAGGATTTTATGCATCTGTGCTTGGTTGGGAGGCTCATGCACATGAGTATCTACAAGTTTAAAAATCTAGAATTAATTTTTTTTGAATACTTTTTCAAAATAAGCCCCCTTAGGATATTTTAAAATGGCATTCTGCATATTTTCCTGGATGATTTGAATATTTAATAACATTTGCAAACACACTCAATCTCTTTTAGGAAAGATAGTGAGTACTTAGAAAAATGTCACCTTCCCAGGTGGTGCTAGGGGTAAAGAACCCTCCTGTCAAAACAAGAGACAGAAGAGACAGGTTTGATCCCCGGGTCAGGAAGATCCCCTGGAGGAGGAAATGGCAACCCCTCCAGTATTCTTGCCCGCAGAATCCCATGGACAGAGGATTCTGGCGGGCCACAGTCCGCGGGGTTACAAAGAGTCAGACACGACTGAAGCGACTTATTACGCACTTAGAAAAATGGATCCATTTTCCAGAGGACTGATGTTTATTTTTAGCTCTAGTTTAACTATTAAGGCAAAGGTTTATAAGAACCCATAATAAAAATTTAGAAATCACGTTGGCCTTTTTTCCCCCCTCTTATGGATCCGTGATATTTCCCACAGCTGCATATTTTCCTTTTAATTGTCCCATCTAACAGCGCTAACGTAGCGGATAAGTCCTTAGTTCTGTCATTGTAAGTGGGCATCGGACTCTGGTGCAGAGAAGCTGAAGATTAAGGGAGAGAGGAGTTACAAGTATAATAAAAGGCACCAGGCCAGAAGTCTCGGAACCTTTTCTTTCTTTCACAGAATATTGTCAAAGGGAACAAGTAGGCTTGGAAAACACCGGAGGTTCTCAGGAGAAACAGCCTGGTTGGCAACGCATGATAGAGTGAAGAGCCCAACCACAAAGACAGCTCAGCGAGGGACGACCACTCCCCTGGAGAAAGAATTTTCTCCTAAGACATACCGCTGCCTTTTCACGAACAAATGTAGCAAAGTATGTTGTGATGGTTGCCCCAGTCACGTAAGGTTCAAGCGTCAGGGCGCACGCACCCTCTGGGGCAGGTCCCAGCTTTTCTGGCCAGGAGCTTCTCATCTGAAGGCAGATCGCCCCTACCGCCCGGCGGGGTATCCTAACCAGAACCGCTGCCTGCGGCGGCGAGCCAGGGGCGGGAGGCCGCTGCTACGCCTGGAGCCTCTTACCCGCAGGCTTTTGAAGTGCCAGTGAGCAGAAGCCAGCCCCACTCTCTTCCCAGTAGGTGTTTTCAAAGAGCCTCACACTGTGTGCCTCTGTGTGTGTGTGTGTTTAATCTTTAGATATGGGATGTTCAAGACTGAATGCTGTCCCCTTCCAGATTTATCTTTTAAAGGCCGAACCCCCTAGGTGGATTGTATTTGGAGAGGGGCCTTCAAAGAGGTAATTAAGGTTAAAGAGGAGCCTGGTGCGCTACCGTCCCCGGGTCACAGAAAGTCGGACATGACTGAGCGACTATCGCATCACAAGGTTAAAGAGGCCGTAAGGACGTGTGGCCCTCATTCAATAAAACTGGTGCCCTTAAAGCCTAAGAAGACCTGGGCGTACGCACAGTCAGAAAAGGGGGCATGTAAGAACGATGCGAGAATTCAGCTTTCTGCCAGCCAAGGAGAGAGCGAATTCAGCCTTCCGTAAGTCAAGGAGAGAGCCTTCAGGGGAAACCAAGCCTGCCAACTCCTTGTTCTTGGACTTCTAGCCTCCAGAACTGTGAGATCATGGGGATCTGCTGGTTAAGCCGCCCCGTCTGTTACGCTTTGTCACTGCAGCCCTAGGGGCTGGTCCACGGGGGCGGAAGTGCCGTTTGAAATCTTTGCTCCAAGGGCGGTCGTCATCCCCCGGCAGGCTCAGCAGATGGCAGTGGTGTCCTGTGAGTTTGCACCGCCAGCCGGCCTGCCAGGCTGGGGCTCCGGCTTAGATCGCCGAAGGGTCAGAGATGTCAGCTTCAAGGCCCTAGGTTCTCATTGGGGAAGTAACAACTGTGCATTAAAGTATCTCGATAAATACTTACCAAACTGGCCGCTAGAGAAGTGCATGAGATACCGTTTAAAAGGAGAAATAAGGAAGAAAATCTTCGGCGTTTGATGTGCCTGCAGTGACTCCCTTTAGTTCAGCGATGGTTTATTCTGTTTTGTGGAGTCTTGAGTCTTTGGTCGTGGAGCCTGAACCCTCACCGTAGCTCCCTCGAGGTTGGTGCCTCTGAGGCTCTCTGGCTGCAATTGCTGCTGAGGCTCAGATATTAAAACTGAGGACAGACTGGTCAGTATCCTCCTGACGTCACGGATACTGCAGTCTCCAGGTGCATGATTAGGCTCTTATCTGCATAGTCCAGTCCCAGCACAGCTACAGAACCCAAACTGTCCTCTGTTCCTTCTGAGACCCTTAGGAATGGAGACTTAACTAATTTGGCAGTTAGGGAGCTGGTGCCTCCTCCTGCCCTACACTCCCATTAGGATGCTTCATCACAAATCCATAGCAGGTAAGGACAGCCACACACAGATCCCATCTCTGTTTATATATACGTTAAAGTTGCCTCATATCTCAGGACTTCAGTGGTCCCATGAATGTCCAAGATAAACATGAGACTACTTGAATATAAAACAAAGTAGTTTATATCTTACTAAGCAAAAAGACCACAAGTAGAAAAATTATCTATGATAAGGCTGCTTGCATTTTAGATTAATATAGGTGCTTAAGTTGAGTGAAGTAAATCAGAAGGAAAAACAAATATTGTGTACGAATCGTTCTATGTGGAATCTAGAGAAATGGTTCTGATGAACTTGTTTGCAAAGGGGGAACAGAGACACAGACAGAATGAATGGGTGGACGCAGTGGGGGTCTGAATTGGGAGACTGGATTCATGCATGTATTCTGCCATGTGTAAAACAAATAGCTAGTGGGAACTGCTGTACAGGGCAGACAGCTCAGCTCGATGCTGTGTGGCGACCCATATGTGTGGGATGTAGGGGGGAGTCAGTCACACACACACACACACACACACACACAGCTGATTCACTTCACTGTACACCAGAAACGAATACAACATTGTAAAGCCATTATATTCCAATAAAAACAAGAAGTGGTGAGTTGTGGTTAAAATAAGGAGCTGTGTTCAAAATATACATAAAGAATAAGCATTATGGAAAAGTTTTTCAGACGGTTTAAAGGTACTCCTTGTCTTCCAAAAGATACTTGTGACTTCACAGCCCCTTTCATTTATATGGCTTAAACTAAAACTTGACTTAGGGACAAATTCCCTAAAAGAGTTCCCTGGGATTCCTGTTCTAGTTTCCTCAACTGACATTTCCACCTACCTGTTCACTCATGTCGGAAACCCAGAAATCCATCAATCTCTTTTTAGCCCATCATTGAGTATTATCTTTACTCACACACACATATAACACACACATCCTTTTCCTCTCTGTCTATGGTCGTAGGCCAGACCCTCATCTTCCCATCTCAGTCCTTGTCATGGTGTCCTAATTTGTCTCCTTTTCCTGAATCTTGATCCATTCATCCAAGTCTTTGCTTCATAATGTTTTGTTTGCATGCGTTTGCGTTTCTGGTTATGTTATTCTCTTTCTCTTAACTGCCAATTGCTTTGCCATCATGCAATACAAAATAAAGTGCAGACTCCTTTCTTTGTTATAACCATTTTTTTATGCTGTCTCATCTGCTTCCAGTCATCTCTGGGTGCCCACTTCTAGCACAGGGTGTAATTCAGTCATATTATCCTGGCTCCTCTGCCCCCAGCCTGGCAGGCTGTGATATGTCTTGATGCTTTTTTACCTTTTGCCTGGGATCACCTTACTCCCACATCAGCTACCCAAAATATACTGATTTATTTTCCAAGACAAAACTCAAGAGAACTCTTCTCTATGAAACCCTTCCTGATTCCTATTCTATCTCCCCACACTATACACTGTACAGAGTTTTATTACACTTATTTGTTCACATGTTTTTTTTTCCCCCCTACAAAATCCTTAATTCCTAGAGGTAAAAAAGCTGCATATCATTCATCTAAAAACATCCAAAGACTGACATAGCGCTTCACACATCAAGGAGTGTTTTGTAAATGCTTATTTGTAAATGACTGTCATTTCCTTTTGCACACAGCGTAATATAAACTATGTACTGTATAGTCCTGATTTTGCATCACGTGCAAGTATGATGGAGAGCTTGTGTTCTCTAAATGAAACATCTGATACAGCCTCCTTCTTTCTAGTATGATTGGAAAGTGAAGAAGAAACACATGTTTCTCTGGGCATTTTCCTTGAATCATCCTGTAACAGAGCAGTGGATTATCATCTTTCCCCCAACTGTCTCAATACCCCAGTCTTTATGAACATTTTTGAGAACCAAGAAAAATGATCCCCAGCTTTGATTTTTCCTCAGAGTAAAATACAGCTGTATGCGCAAGTACCCAGAGATCACTGAAGTACTTTTTCCAGGCCTCCGCTTTCAGATCCTGAGTGGGGGCAAGGAAGAGTGAAAGTTTCTATCTGCAATTTTCAGAAGAGTAGAGGACAAGGCTTGCGAGAGGGCCCCGAGGTCTATACTTTGGCTTAAGCAGTAGTGCTAAATGCTGAGACTCTGAGGTAACATTCTTGCCATTTTTATCAAATTATAGCAACAAAACTGGGCTTCCCAGGTGGTGCTAGTGGTAAAGAACCTGCCTGCCCCTGCAGGAGACATAAGAGATGTGGCTTTGATCCCTGGATTGGGAAGATCCCCTGGAGGAGGGCGTGGCAACCCACTCCAGTGTTCTTGCCTGGAGAATCCCCATGGACAGAGGAGCCTGGTGGGCTAAATTCATAGGATCGCAAAGAGTTGGGCACGACTGAAGCAACTTAGCACGCACACAGGAACCAAAAGGAACTATCAACATTTGGTTTCATGATTTCTTGAGTTAATCTGAAGTTGGTTCTTGTGAGAATTTTTGAAACTACTGCAAATTGTTGATTGTAGTGATTTGTAGTCCTGGGTGACACCCATTAGTTATCTGTATGCTGGATACTTTTATGAAAAACTCTTTAGCCTGGTGTGTGCAAAGGGCTTAGTCCCTGGTTCTAACGATGCGTTAGGGGATATCGTCTGACGAGTAGGTAGTCTAGGTAAGAGGCGATACAGAAGACGCTCTGAACTTGAAAGAAACAGGATAGAGCTTTTATACTTACAGCTGTCCTCTTCTTCAGTTATACATTTCACAACATAACAGGCGTAGATGAACCCTGCCAGCTGAAACAAAATAAAGATGCTTTAGACATGAGGCAAAGGCAATAGTACCGGACCTCACTGGGGGAGTGACTTTTCAAAGGCAGGCAGTTTTGACTAGATTTGATGTTCCAAAATGGTTCATCAGACTGGTTCCAGATTCCTGTGTGGATTCTTGATTCATATAATGTGCCTTACAAATGATTACATTACTCTGTTTTCCTTTGTTCTGCATTTACGTATGAGATTTGTTAATGGCCAGGCAATCTACAACAAATTATTTTAGGTCTTGAAAAAGAACTATGGCCATTCATTAATGGATTAACATTTGCATTTGTGCCAATCAACTTCTTATTCACTTTTCATTAGCCCAGAGTCTAAGATTCTAAAACTGGATTCCTGCTGACTAGCAGAAAAGTGTTTCGAGGGAGAAATATTGAGGAGATTCCATGGAAGGTTGCATGAACACTTTGTAAGTAAAACTTGTTTAGACCAGTTTCAGGAACCAAGACCAGCAACACAACATATCAGGTATAATCAAGATGTGCCACAGAAGAGCAACAGGGTGGATAACCGGTATGTGCTGCACTGGGGTCGCACACATCAGAGCGTCCTTACCGAAACATGTGACGGGTCCCTGTCATCAGGGAAGCCTCTGCTCCCTGAAACAAGTGTCTGTGATGGAGCACAGCAAAGCTCTTGATGGATAGCCCCTCAGATGGCATAGTTTTGTATTCCTTCATATAATTATTGAGTCAAATAATGAGCACTGGTGGAAGGAAGGAAACTAATTTCCTGACGTGTGGAAAATGTTTTCCCTCCAAATAGTCCAGTCTGGAGGAATCCTAAAAAGCATATGCTCAGGATAGTGATGAACATTATTCACAATGACATTTCAGACAGGCATTGATCTGCTGAGTATTTGGCATCAGGGAAGGGAACCTTGGAAAAAAGGCTACCATCTGCAATTAGGAAGCTAAGGTACAGAGCAGAGAGTTGCTGCTGTGAGAAGTCTAATGAACTTGTTTTTCCATTATCTGACAGCTTGCAATATTTCTGGAAGACATGAGTGAAACAGTTTAAGTCAGAGGGTACACTGAGAGACTTAATGGGAACTATTTGGAGATAGAGAGAGGTCCAGTTCAAAGGAGCTTTAGAAAATCTCTGATTTTAATTTGAGAAGGAAAGCACGTTCTGGCAGATTCTAGTTCTTTTTCAAAGAGAACTGACATGAGATAAAGCGGTGGTTTTCGCAGCACAGAAGCAGTGACCCTGCTTAAGAGAAAGAAGTGGATGAGGAAGAAGGCTTGTGCAGAATATTCTTCACCAGCTTCTGTTTTCAGATCCTGAATGAGAGGAACAGTGGAGCCCCCCTGCCCTCCCACGCCAAGTGGGTTATCTAAACTGTTACACATAATAACAGATAGGAAGCATACTGGGGCTTCCCAGATGGTGCTAGTGGTAAAGAACCTGCCTGACAGTGCGGGAGATGTAAGAGACACAGGTTTGATCTCTGGGCTGGAAAGATACCCTGGACGAGGGCATGGCAACCCACTCCAGTACTTGTGGAGAATCCCACGGACAGAGGGAACCGGTGGGCTACAGTCCATAGGGTTGCAAAGAGTTGGACAAGACTGAAGTGACTTAGTACACAGTGCAGATAACATACCACTGATGCTACATCAGCCCTTAGGTTTTTGAAAAATGTATTAGAAAAGTTACCAAATAACCACTTTTCTCTTTGTGGGTATTGGCAATAAAATTGTGATAATAAGAACTATTTCCTTATACAATGGAATCATCAGAGTTACTGTTTTTATGAGATTTACTTTTCAAGTACTGGGTACTGTTAAAAACCGGTGTGTCCTGTTTGGCTTCAGCAAAGATTTTGATATGACCAAGCAAAATCACACAGTGCTTTGAGCATTTTCACAGATAGTGGGGAAAACAGATTATACTAACACTTTTTAATTTTTTATCCACCAGGACCCATGACAATGCCCTCATCACTGAGTGACCTAGTCGCATTGGTGTTTTGTCACGGGTGCTGGATCTGACACTTGCTAGGCAAAGAAGCTATGGGTTTGGTTAGATCCCCTGGGTACTGCTTGTATCTCCTCTTCTTCATCTGCAGGAAGGTGTTACCATTGTGGCTAATGCCGTAGATTTATCCATAGTTCATCTCTTCAGGTTAGAAACCTACAGGCAGCATTTTTTCCTAATCACAAGCTTTTCTGTTGATTTTTCACTCATCACTTAATTACTTTGAAATGAAAATCTAGGTAAAGAGCACAGATAAATTCTGAGATTCAGGGCCAGTGAGTTTAAACTTCTCATTAAAGTGTCACTAGAATCTAGATTATTAAGTGTATTTCTCTCCTAGAATGCAGTCATGGCACTGTATGTACTTACCAGTGAGCTTTTAATTGTATTCAGTTGCATTCTTTAACTATCAGGGGAGCGACTTTGATATAAAAGTAAATCCTGCTGCATTTCATTACAAAAGCTTGCTGATTAGGAGAACTTCAGCTTTTAAATTGGTCACCTCTAAATACAAATGGAAATGAGTTTCCCCCAAATTAGTCAGGATTCATAAACCTCTGTTACCTTTCAGTTTTCCTACACCGAATAAATTTCTAATTTAATTTTCACTCCCTCACAGCAATTTATAAATTTACCTTCTGAAGAACAGTTTCAAAGGATTTCTTACAGCTCTGAATACTTCCTATAACGTGCAACTCTGTTAACTGTGCTCGGGCCACAAAGATGAACCAGGCTGGGTTTCCCAACCTTGGGAAACCTGTCTTCCCAACCACTGACGTTTTGGGTTGAGAGATTCTTTTTCTGTGGGCTCCATTGTACCTTATAGGTGTATAACTACTAACACTCTATGATCAAGACAATTTGACAAGATAGTCCAGAATATCTTGGAGAAGGAACTGGCAACCCACTCCAGTATTCTTGCCTGGAAAGTCCCATGGATAGAGTAGCCTGGAGGTAGTTCATGGGGTCGCAAAGAGTCGGATATGACTGAGCGACTAAGCACAGAATGTCTCCAGACCTTACCATGCATCCTTCAAAGGCAAAACTGCCCCTTGTTAGAGGCACTGTTATAGACACAGTCTAGAGGATCTTGCAATCTGGTGGCAGGGATACACATATAATTGTAATTCAAAGTAGATTAGGATAAGTGTCAGGAGGAAGGAAGAAAATTGATTGTCTCCTAACTGACAAACAGCAAACTGCCTGCTTTTGCGCGTTAGCTCATTAAATCCTCACAACTGCCTTTGGAAGAGCATTATACGTATTTTTGCAGAGGAGTGGTAAAACGGGCCTTGCTTTGCCTGAGTGAGTTCATCAAGCAGGGAACTTACAGCTGTGTTCAAGGACAAGGCAGTCCTTTCATCTGATGGGTGTGTGTGGACCTCATGTTAGAACAAGGGAAATAAAAGCTGTGAAGGCAGATTAGGGCTATAATCAGAAGGCTTTGAGTATGAATCAGATTGCACTTCTGTGTCATTTTCTACACAATACACTTAAGGAGCGCCCTGTCTTCAACCAAAAATGTATAAATTTTTTGTGAAATACAAATCTTTCCTAATGTGATATGTTGCTCCCTTTATGGCCTCACTTCTCACCACTGCTTGTCTCAGAACTGACGCTGGTACGAAGCTGTTGGTAGTTTGCTGACGTATATCAGATGGTTGCCCTCTGCTCTTTTAACTCATTAACCCCTTCTGCCAACAAAGTGCCCGGCCGCTCAACACCTGCTCCCTTTCTTCCGTGCTCAGTCCTGCATCTTTGAGTAGTTCTGACTCATCCTTTAAGGCTGAACTGAAGCGTTGCCTCCCCAAAGAACTGGGAATCCATCCCTGGGTAGATTGTAAGTGACAGGCTGGCATTTCTGGAGATAGACCTTGAAAAATGGGGAAGGGGGCTTTGAGAGGGAATAACCATTGGAAAGGTGAGAACACCTTCCCAGCAGAACTCAGACAGCCTGTGGGATGATATGGATTTCATTCAGGGAGGAGCAAGATGGCCCCACTTCCGAGGAGTTTGGGTCATGTGGAGGGGAGTAATGGTGCCCAAAGCAAGAAAGAGTGACCAACATTGTCATAGTAGGTCTGAATACCTGGAATTAAAATAAAATTATTTTATTTTGTTCCTTATATAAAGATGGCTAAATAACAATGGCTAGATACTGGTCATACTGTATTAATGCTAGGCAAACATATAATTATCCTCTTGTAGAAAATCAAAATATTACCGTTGTCTTAGTCTTTGGCATTCAGAGCAGAGCTAAGCCTAAATCTTTTTATTTTTATTCATCTTTTCACCTTGACACATCTAATATGATTTGTTCACTTCTAATTCACCTTATAGGGAATTACGTATCATCTTGATATCATTACTGGCTGAAAGGAAATGATACTTTATAACTAAATCAGATTAAAATTCTTTTTTGTATCAACAAACCAAATTATGACTCTATGTCCCAGAAATTCACTTAGAAGCTAATAGGTAAGTAGAAACTAAAATCTTTGGTAAGTATTTAAAAAGATTTAATTGTAATAATTGAAAAGGTAACAACTTTAGTGTTTCAAATATTATCTTTTGGATTTTTTTTTTCCAGGAAGTTGTACTAAATGTACTTTTTCCTAACCCTCCCCTTAAGTAGAGCTGGAAACTCTGGACATTATATATATGTGTGTGCTTAGTCACTCAGTCATGTCCAACTCTTTGTGACCCCATGGACTGTAGTCTGCAAGGCTCCTCTGTCCATGGAATTTCCCAGGCAGGAATAGTGGAATGAGTTGCCATTTCCTCCTCCAGGGGATCTTTCTGACCCAGGAATTGAAACCGTGTCTCCTGTGGCTCCTGAACTGGCAGGCAGATTCTTTTCCATTGAACCACCTGGGAAGCCATATATATATATAAAAATATATAAAACACATGTAGGAAGGCTCTGAAAGGTGGAAAGAAGGTAGACTGACTAGGAATCTTGGGACCCAAGGAAGGACATGGGAGTGAATATCCTACTTTTTTTTTTTTGGTCTCATGTATACCATGCTTGGAGCTGAAGAAGCCCATAGCCCAGAAATGCCGATGGACATACATAGTAAAAAAGCCCCAACAGAAGCCTGCTGTCTGACCAAAGGACCAGGGAAGAGAAAACCTAGCAAGACAAAAAAAATTAAAGACAATAATTTTTGGGGTCACAAAGAGTTGGACATGACTGAGCAACTGAACTGAACTGAACTGAACTGAACTGAATAGCCCTTCTTTAACTAACAACACAGAAAAAACTGCCCAACCACAGCAGCAAAGGGTGTGGAGCCAAGTCCTTGCCTCTGTCTAGGCTGTGATATCTGAGAAGTCACAAAGGGAGCCTGGACTTTCATTTCTTCCAGGAAGGAGGAAGTCCCTCTCTGTAGTGTCTGCAGAGATCACAGAGGGAGTCTGGACTTCTAGATTCTTTCTGGAGTAAGGAGCACCCCTTACTTCACAACAATGCCTTGTCAGAGGCACTTGGTGGGTAATCAGGTCTTTCACCAATGCCCAGCAGCAGGGAGGTCAATCCCCTGCCCCATGAAGCCAACTGGGAGCAGTAACAAGGCCCTCCTACCCCTCCTAGCTATGGAGGTACCAGTGAAGGCTGAGTGGAAAGGAGCTTCCACTATCTCCAAGCCTTAATGAGAAGCCCTTCCTCTCTTGAGTTTCAGTTGAGTTTGAGTGGGGAAGCTGGACTTCTAACCCCTACTCAGAAGTAATGAGTAGGTTGGTATCTCTCCTCCTGCCAAAGTAGCACCAGAGAAAACCAGCTAATCAGAAGGTTTAAGAAAGAAAGATACAGTCTCATAATGTAATACCCAAATGCCCATGTTTCAATCCAAAATTCCTCACTATAGCAATAAGGATAATGTTCTCAACATGAATGAAAACAGGAGACGGATGGAAGCTAACATAGTGTGAAGCTAATATAGTATGACAGAAATGTTAGAATTATCTGGCAGACATTTTAGAGCAAAAAACAGAAAATGCTTGAACAAGAAATTATGAACACACTTGAATAGATAAAAAAACGTCAGCAAAGAAACAGAAGATGTAAAGAAGACCCAGATTGAAAATATAGAGCTGAAAAAAATGAAATATCCAAAATTAAGCTCAGCTGCAGAATGGAGGAGACAGAACTAAAAAAGTGAGCTTGAAGATAGAACAATAGAAATTACCCAATGTAAAGAGAGAAAAACAGTAGACTAAAAAAAACGGACACAGCCCCATACAGCCATGAGACTGTTAAAAAAAAAAAATCTAACATTTGTATCATTGGAGTTCTGAAAGGAAAGAAAAAAAAGAGCACTACTGAAAAAGTGCTCGAAGAAATAGTGACTGCATATTTCCCAAATTTGACTTACATAGTCAAGAAGCTGATTGAAGCCCAAATAGGAAAAACCCACAGAAATGCATACCAAGATACACGATGGTCAAAATTTAGAAAACCAACTATAGAAATCTTGGAAGAAGGAAAATGGAAATATTTATGTAGAGCTACTTTGGAAAACAGTTTGAAGTTTTCTTAAAAAAACTAAAATGCAACTACAGTATAACCCAGCAACATACTCCTGGCCATTTACGCCAGAGAAAGGAAGATGTGTTCACACAATAAACTGTACACGAAAGCGTATAGCAGCTTTATCCATAATAATCCCAGCCTGGATGCAGTCCCAACCTGGAGGCAGTCCTGATGTTCTTCATAGGATGAGTTGGCATACCTGTATTATGGAATACTACTCAGTAGTACAAGAAAGGGACTAGTGATACATGCATCGACCTGTATAAATTTTCATAGAATTTAGCTGAATGATAAAGCCAATTCCAAAAGTTATATCCTGTATTATTCCATATAAATAACATTCTTGATGTGACAAAATCAGAGAATTGGAAAACAAATTAGTGGTTGCCAGGACTAAGGAAGGTGGGGTGTCACGGGGAAGTGGATGTGACCATAAAAAGGCAACAGGAGGGATCCTTGACTGTACCAACGTCAGCATCCCAATGGTGCTATTGTACTTTAGTTTTTGCAAGTGTTACTATTGGGCTAAAGGGTACACAAGACCTCTCTGTATTATTTCATAGAATTGCCTTATGTATTTCACTATTATTTCACAATAGTTCACCACTGTTTTCTATATATTTCTACAATTATTTCACAAAAAAGATTAAAAAGTACTACATTCTAGGTAACTGTCATTTATGTTAAAAGACCTTTTGTATTATAATTTCTAAATTTACAAATGTTTTTAAACAAGGTGGATGTACTTGTTTTCCTAAGTACAATGACACATTTTAATTCTGACCTCTTAGATCAACATAGAAGTTCACAATAGTTATTTATACCAATACTATATGGAATTATTATTCAACACTCATTTTTTAGACAGGGAGTGAAGATGGGGGTAGCAAACACTATTTTTTTTTTTTTTTTGTATTTGCAATTATCTCATTCTCGACTAGTTCTGTGTTTCATTTAAATTAAATCATCTATTTTTGTTCTGCTTTATAACTCAGATGTCATAAGCCCATGCTTCTGGTTCAAACATGACTTTGAACCAAAGGATATTATCCCCTCACAAAATATACCTTTAAGTTGCAAATCATTTTACTTCTTTGCATCTTATTCCATTTAGGTATTTTGAGATTACTTTAGCAAAGTGCTCTAATATGATATAATTAATACCAGTGTCATTAAGGAAGGTCTTTCATATTAAATATTTTTTATGTGGACTGGTGTATCATTTCAGCTGTCCACCAGATTATTCTTATCCTAAACTATTCCAGTGGTTGTGCTGTTAAGCAGCACACTGCAAATTTTCTTTGCTATAGATAATCCAGGTGTAGTTACCAACCTACAGTAACTCACAGAGGATTGCCTTTAGGGCTATTGTCAAAGTTCACAGCCTACTGAGTCAGAAAAGCTTTCCAGAGGATCAGAAACATATCTTAATACCAGCCTTTAGGTATTGTGCCACATCATCAAGCATGACTGTATTAAACACTTTTTAAAAGATTAAATAAAACTAGACATACATGCAAACTTGCATTATCTACTTAAGGCTGGGAAATGGACTGAACCAAATGCCAACGCTGGCTTAACCAATAACTCCTGTTCTAAATTGGCCTCTGGAGACTGGTAGATTTCTTCAGGCCAATGTTACCAAAAGGTTTAGTTCAGTTCAGTTCAGTTGCTCAGTCGTGTCCAACTCTTTTCTACCTCATGAATCGCAGCCCGCCAGGCCTCCCTGTCCATCACCAACTCCCGGAGTTCACTCAGACTCATGTCCATCGAGTCAGTGATGCCATCCACCCATCTCATNAGTGTGAAGCTAATATAGTATGACAGAAATGTTAGAATTATCTGGCAGACATTTTAGAGCAAAAAACAGAAAATGCTTGAACAAGAAATTATGAACACACTTGAATAGATAAAAAAACGTCAGCAAAGAAACAGAAGATGTAAAGAAGACCCAGATTGAAAATATAGAGCTGAAAAAAATGAAATATCCAAAATTAAGCTCAGCTGCAGAATGGAGGAGACAGAACTAAAAAAGTGAGCTTGAAGATAGAACAATAGAAATTACCCAATGTAAAGAGAGAAAAACAGTAGACTAAAAAAAACGGACACAGCCCCATACAGCCATGAGACTGTTAAAAAAAAAAAATCTAACATTTGTATCATTGGAGTTCTGAAAGGAAAGAAAAAAAAGAGCACTACTGAAAAAGTGCTCGAAGAAATAGTGACTGCATATTTCCCAAATTTGACTTACATAGTCAAGAAGCTGATTGAAGCCCAAATAGGAAAAACCCACAGAAATGCATACCAAGATACACGATGGTCAAAATTTAGAAAACCAACTATAGAAATCTTGGAAGAAGGAAAATGGAAATATTTATGTAGAGCTACTTTGGAAAACAGTTTGAAGTTTTCTTAAAAAAACTAAAATGCAACTACAGTATAACCCAGCAACATACTCCTGGCCATTTACGCCAGAGAAAGGAAGATGTGTTCACACAATAAACTGTACACGAAAGCGTATAGCAGCTTTATCCATAATAATCCCAGCCTGGATGCAGTCCCAACCTGGAGGCAGTCCTGATGTTCTTCATAGGATGAGTTGGCATACCTGTATTATGGAATACTACTCAGTAGTACAAGAAAGGGACTAGTGATACATGCATCGACCTGTATAAATTTTCATAGAATTTAGCTGAATGATAAAGCCAATTCCAAAAGTTATATCCTGTATTATTCCATATAAATAACATTCTTGATGTGACAAAATCAGAGAATTGGAAAACAAATTAGTGGTTGCCAGGACTAAGGAAGGTGGGGTGTCACGGGGAAGTGGATGTGACCATAAAAAGGCAACAGGAGGGATCCTTGACTGTACCAACGTCAGCATCCCAATGGTGCTATTGTACTTTAGTTTTTGCAAGTGTTACTATTGGGCTAAAGGGTACACAAGACCTCTCTGTATTATTTCATAGAATTGCCTTATGTATTTCACTATTATTTCACAATAGTTCACCACTGTTTTCTATATATTTCTACAATTATTTCACAAAAAAGATTAAAAAGTACTACATTCTAGGTAACTGTCATTTATGTTAAAAGACCTTTTGTATTATAATTTCTAAATTTACAAATGTTTTTAAACAAGGTGGATGTACTTGTTTTCCTAAGTACAATGACACATTTTAATTCTGACCTCTTAGATCAACATAGAAGTTCACAATAGTTATTTATACCAATACTATATGGAATTATTATTCAACACTCATTTTTTAGACAGGGAGTGAAGATGGGGGTAGCAAACACTATTTTTTTTTTTTTTTTGTATTTGCAATTATCTCATTCTCGACTAGTTCTGTGTTTCATTTAAATTAAATCATCTATTTTTGTTCTGCTTTATAACTCAGATGTCATAAGCCCATGCTTCTGGTTCAAACATGACTTTGAACCAAAGGATATTATCCCCTCACAAAATATACCTTTAAGTTGCAAATCATTTTACTTCTTTGCATCTTATTCCATTTAGGTATTTTGAGATTACTTTAGCAAAGTGCTCTAATATGATATAATTAATACCAGTGTCATTAAGGAAGGTCTTTCATATTAAATATTTTTTATGTGGACTGGTGTATCATTTCAGCTGTCCACCAGATTATTCTTATCCTAAACTATTCCAGTGGTTGTGCTGTTAAGCAGCACACTGCAAATTTTCTTTGCTATAGATAATCCAGGTGTAGTTACCAACCTACAGTAACTCACAGAGGATTGCCTTTAGGGCTATTGTCAAAGTTCACAGCCTACTGAGTCAGAAAAGCTTTCCAGAGGATCAGAAACATATCTTAATACCAGCCTTTAGGTATTGTGCCACATCATCAAGCATGACTGTATTAAACACTTTTTAAAAGATTAAATAAAACTAGACATACATGCAAACTTGCATTATCTACTTAAGGCTGGGAAATGGACTGAACCAAATGCCAACGCTGGCTTAACCAATAACTCCTGTTCTAAATTGGCCTCTGGAGACTGGTAGATTTCTTCAGGCCAATGTTACCAAAAGGTTTAGTTCAGTTCAGTTCAGTTGCTCAGTCGTGTCCAACTCTTTTCTACCTCATGAATCGCAGCCCGCCAGGCCTCCCTGTCCATCACCAACTCCCGGAGTTCACTCAGACTCATGTCCATCGAGTCAGTGATGCCATCCACCCATCTCATCCTCTGTCGTCCCCTTCTCCTCCTGCCCCCAATCCCTCCCAGCATCAGAGTCTTTTCCAATGAGTCAACTCTTCACATGAGGTGGCCAAAGTACTGGAGCTTCAGCTTTAGCATCATTCCTTCCAAAGAACACCCAGGACTGATCTCCTTTAGAATGCACTGGTTGGATCTCCTTGCAGTCCAAGGGACTCTCAAGAGTCTTCTCCAACACCACAGTTCAAAAGCATCAATTCTTCGGCACTAAGGTTACCCGAGTTCAAATGAGTCTAATGTATTCATAAAGTTGGAAGAGCAGGAGATTCTCAGGCAGGGTAAAAGACCACTAATAAAACTCAAATGTCATCATGGCTAATACCTCTCTCAATGTTTAAGTATCACGTTAGTTTAAAAACTGTATTGAGAGCAGTAGTTCGTCCATTCTATATATCGGCTAGTTGTGTGTTGCATGTTAGTCCCTCAGTCGTGTCCGTCTCTTTGTGATCCCGCAGACTGTAGTCCATCAGGCTCCTCTGTTCATGCAACTGTCTAGGCAAGAATACTGGAGTGGGTTGCCATTCCCTTCTCCAGGGGATCTTCCCAACCCAGGGATCGAACCTGCATCTTCTGCATTGGAGGCAGATTCTTTACCGTGGAGCCTATGGGGAAGCCCTTCTGCTAGTTGGGAGGACATCAAAGAAATGGCTGGTCTAGTGCGATAGAACTGCCACAAGACACCTCTAGCTTTTGAAAGAGGACCCATAATAGGAGTTTGTAACCAAAACTGTTCGTTGAAAATAACTGGCATTATATTATACACCTAAAACTAATACAATGTTATGTGTCAATTGTACCTCAAGTTTTAAAAAAGAAAATGATTGGAAAATGCAAAAGGCAGTCTATCAATAACCCTCTACTGTTTTGATAATAAAACTAAGTTTAAGATTGTATACATGTCACATGTAATAGGGACTCTGATTTATTCACAGTGAAGCATTTGAGAAAGTGCAGTGTTGCAGTATCCTATAAAATGTAAAAAATCGACACTATCCAGTGACAACTTTGAACAAAAGAAGTATGTAATGCTTTTGTGAGCAAATGGTACAAACAGCATCATTTTTTTGCTCAGAGGTAATAAGGGGAACCTACCAATGGCACCCCACTCCAGTACTCTTGCCTGGAAAATCCCATGGACGGAGGAGCCTGGTAGGCTGTAGTCCATGGGGTTGCTAAGAGTCGGACACGACTGAGTGACTTCACTTTGACTTTTCACTTTCATGCATTGGAGAAGGACATGGCAACCCACTCCAGTATTCTTGCCTAGAGAATCCCAGGGATGGGGGAGCCTGGTGGGCTGCTGTCTATGGGGTCGCACAGAGTCGGACACGACTGAAGTGACTTAGCAGCAGCAGCAGCAGTGGCAGCAAAGCAAAATTAATTGTAAAAAAAGTTAGACATGTGTAAACATAAATTAGCTCATCTTAGGTTATGTCAGCGTTAGCAAACAAGGATAAAGGTGTTCAGTGTGTTTCACTGAAGGAAGTGTGCTGTTCTAGAGACGACAGTGGGAGTACAAGACCAGATTCTTCTGAAGAGACTAGGAGAATTGTACTGAAATAGTAGTTGCAAAAATGACCTGTTTGTTAAAAAAGGTGCTCAAACTATATTAACATTTCTTTTTCAGAGGTACTAGGTTAGAAGATAAGGGAAATGTAGAAAATATAACATACTTGGGGCTTCAGCACACATCATACCAAGATATTTCAAGAAATCGTGAATAAGATGACATCATGAGAATATATATATATATATGTAAATGTATAGGATGTACATGAAGACTATACCCCAGATCTATATCTGGTTAAAGACCTGAACTCTGGAAAGAACCGTGATGAAGAGATCAGTTTAGAATTGGAGGGCACCTGGTGGCTCAGGCGGTCTGTCTACAATGAGGGAGACCTAGGTTCGATCCCTGGGTTGGGAAGATTCCCCTGGAGAAGGCAATGGCACCCAACTCCAGTACTCTTACCTGGAAAATCCCATGGACAGAGGAGACTGGTAGACTGCAGTCCATGGGGTCACAGAGTCGAACACGACTGAGTGACTTCACGTTCACTTTTCAGTAGCATGCTTCAGGTGTCTCACCTTAAGTCTTAGTCTGTATGTCATTTTAAAATTCTTGAGAAAGAACAACAAAGATCTAGTGATCAAACTCTGTAATTACATGCAGTATTCCTAAACTAGTGGTGTGGTCCATGGCTAAATGAAGAGAATACTGTGTAAACAAAGTATTTTTACAAACAAAGTATGTTTTACACCTCCTATGTAAAACAAAGGAGGTGAATAGCCCTACTTCCTTCTGGTCTCATCAGTCAGAATACTGACAGTGTTTGATGCTGGTACCACAGCTGAAGAGAGATACTCGACAGAATTGTACCCACACTGTGAAGCGAGACAGTGGGGTGAGAGATGATGAGTAAACTTTCTGGCTCATAGAAAGGTTCTGTGAACACTGTGAGGAGGAGGAGGACAGAGAATTTTCCGTGTAATTTGATGGTGGTCTGTTTCCTGGGGCCATCACTGAAAACCACATGATCTCTGTGATCACTTCCTGGCAGAGATTTTAAAGGTAATTAGTGAAAAAATTATCATTGTTTAGAAATGAAAATACGGAAATGGTAGGCCCATTCATATGTTTTTTTGTAAGGGTAACATTTCTGAATAATTGACATTTAACAAAGAGCAAGGTGAGCACCTCTGCCCATTACCTTAGTAAATAATCTGTTTCTTCATGTTAAAGTAGCTGTGATGAAATACTGTAGGCTATTTAAGATTTGGGGGGTGGTGAATAAGACATTATTCTTGGTCTCTAAGATTCTGTCTGGTTCACATTTCTAGGAGAATCTAAGATCCTTACCTTGCAGTGATCTAAGATCACTGCATATGTGTTGGCACAAGGCCTCTGCTTAGGCAGAAGTCATTCCTTCCAATTTCTTCTGAGAATACTAAGGAGATTGGACTTCACAAGAGACCTTTCTGGAATTGACCAGTTATCATCTTCCAGTCTAGAAGTTGATTTCCATTTAACTGTTTCTTTACAGAATCAGGAGCTGAGTCAAGAAATATAGCTGGGACTCATAAATCNATGCTGGTACCACAGCTGAAGAGAGATACTCGACAGAATTGTACCCACACTGTGAAGCGAGACAGTGGGGTGAGAGATGATGAGTAAACTTTCTGGCTCATAGAAAGGTTCTGTGAACACTGTGAGGAGGAGGAGGACAGAGAATTTTCCGTGTAATTTGATGGTGGTCTGTTTCCTGGGGCCATCACTGAAAACCACATGATCTCTGTGATCACTTCCTGGCAGAGATTTTAAAGGTAATTAGTGAAAAAATTATCATTGTTTAGAAATGAAAATACGGAAATGGTAGGCCAGTTCATATGTTTTTTTGTAAGGGTAACATTTCTGAATAATTGACATTTAACAAAGAGCAAGGTGAGCACCTCTGCCCATTACCTTAGTAAATAATCTGTTTCTTCATGTTAAAGTAGCTGTGATGAAATACTGTAGGCTATTTAAGATTTGGGGGGTGGTGAATAAGACATTATTCTTGGTCTCTAAGATTCTGTCTGGTTCACATTTCTAGGAGAATCTAAGATCCTTACCTTGCAGTGATCTAAGATCACTGCATATGTGTTGGCACAAGGCCTCTGCTTAGGCAGAAGTCATTCCTTCCAATTTCTTCTGAGAATACTAAGGAGATTGGACTTCACAAGAGACCTTTCTGGAATTGACCAGTTATCATCTTCCAGTCTAGAAGTTGATTTCCATTTAACTGTTTCTTTACAGAATCAGGAGCTGAGTCAAGAAATATAGCTGGGACTCATAAATCTCACAGAGAAGGCAATGGCACCCCACTCCAGTACTCTTGCCTGGAAAATCCCATGGACGGAGGAGCCTGGTAGGCTGCAGTCCATGGGGTCGCGAAGAGTTGGACACAACTGAGTGACTTCACTTTCTCTTTTCATTTTCATGCATTGGAGAAGGAAATGGCAACCCACTCCAGTTGTCTTGCTTGGAAAATCCCAGGGACGGGGGAGCCTGGTGGGTTGCCGTCCGTGGGGTGAAGCAACTTAGCAGCAGCAGCAGCATAAATCTCACTGGGCAGAAAAAAAAAAAAAAAAATCTCACTGGGCACACTACAAGCTTGACCTCTCACTCCTTTCTGGCTCTGTTGAGCCAGCTGGAATGTCCCCATGGCTTGGAGGCACACGTTGTCCTCTCTCATAACCCAGACTTTAAGCCCAGGCTGACTGGTTACATGGTAGGAGGTGAGAAAGGGTTAATGTTGTCCAACTTTGACTTTTCATGAAGCATTTCTTCTTTTGGAAGATAATGAGTATCAGAAAAAGTGTTAAATGACAAACTCACTATTATATAAAAAAATTACTGATTAATATTGTATAAAAATAGTATCAACAAGAAGAGTACTCTCATTGTACTGAAAAAAGAAAAAAAAAAAGAAAAAGGAACCAGGGCATACCAGCTAGAAAGAAAAGTTGCTTCAGAATGTTACAGTAAACTTAGATGTATTTTTTAAGGTTTTGAAAAATGGTTAAATAGGAAGCGTAGAGCAATCAGTGGCTTGACCATGACATCTGTGGGAATAAGCTTTATGCTTTATGAAAAGGTATTTTATGTAGCATTCAATGAAGCTTGCTTTTGAAGCAGAGTACTTGCTGTAACATGTGGCTGAGGAAGATGAATGGGAATGAAGGTAGTAACAGAAAAAGAACCCCCAAGGGGAATAAGATGTGGATTGTGGAAGACACAAATTTGAAGACCAGTTCTTCCCAAAGCAATTTTAAAAAGCACAAAACTGAATTAAAGTGTCATTTAAAAGACCCGTCAGCTCTTCCTTGGCTAGCAAGGTAATCTAGTTGGGTTGAATAACTTCAGAGTCAGGACTTGGCTATGATTGGTGTTCTTCACTGTTCCTCTCTTCCTTTCTATCTGAGTTAACTTCTTCAACATAAATCCTAGATTACCTTCTTTCTGCAGAACACGTAGCCAGTATGAGGGTGAAAGATACTGAAGATGATCCTTCAGAATAGAAGGGTTTCATTAATTAATGGTAATACAATTGTTACCACTTGGGAATATATAAACTAGGAAAAATGGCAACTGTATTAGGGTGTTTTACTTCTTAATTATTCAGTGTTTAAATTTCAAACGACCAGTCATCTAATGAGCCCCTCATGTCCTGAGAGATAGAAAAGGAAAGGCTAGTGATTACTATTCACAGCAATAGCTAACATTGTTGAAGTGTTCACTGTATTCTGGGCATATGTTCACATCTTTATAGCTGTTGTCTTATCTGTTCTTTCCAGAACCAAGGAGAGATTTTCCATCATTACCCATAATTTACAAAGAGAAAGCTGAGGCCTGGAGGAAATTAAATGATGCTGCAAGATTAAGAGATGGTAAGGAGAGGACTTGAATCCAGGTCTATAAACCTGAAATACTATGTTTGTCACTCTTACATGGTATTGTTAATTTAGCCAATAGGCAAAACTGACTCCTCTCACGCAAGGGGAACATAAGATTCTAAAACTCCGAGTGAATTCATATTCAGAAAAATCCTAAAATTAAGTTCATCTACTTTTCCAAGTTGGAAATTTGAACATAGAGGATAATACTGAGCTTTGGACTAATGGAGGTTGGAAATCAGCAAGAAAAAAACTGGCTTAGCTACCAGACAAATCACAGAGGAGTTAATGCCATTTGTGGGGAGCCTGGGGTGTGTAGGAGAATTGGAAGTTTCTCTCACTCATTTAATTACTATTTCAGTTCTTCTTCAGTAGTTCCAACTCATCATGATTTTCTAGTCCTCAGAATTGTTTATAGATGCTTCTACACCCTGGGGCTTCCCTGATAGCTCAGTTGGTAAAGAATCTGCCTACAATGCAGGGGACCCCAGTTCAATTTCTGGATCAGGAAGATCCTCTGGAGAAGGGATAGGCTACCCCTTCCAGTATTGTTGGGCTTCCCTTGTGGCTCAGCTGGTAAAGAATCTACCTGCAATGCGGGAGACCTGGGTTCAATCCCTGGGTTGGGAAGATCCTCTGGGGAAGGGAAAAGGCTACCTACTTCAGTACTCTGGCCTGAGAATTCCATGGACTGGACTGTACAGTCCATGGGGTGACAAAAAGTTGGACATGACTGAGTGACTTTCACTTTCCACACACCAGAGTGGGTTTCTTATATTAGAATTTATTGGTGAGCCACTAATTACCATCAGTTTACTGCTGGTGAACAAACAAGTGTCACATTACGTGCATAGTCATAGGAGTCATATGGTTCTAAGAGCCTGAAGATCTAATCAGTGGCTTTCCTTGCTCATATGATAAAGAATCAGTACCAGACATTCAAGAACTTACCTGGTTTGGTTCAAGCTTATCCTTCCAGCACCAACTCTTATAGCTTCCCTTTACCTCTCCATATTAAATCTCCAAGCAATTACCCCCATCTATATGACTTACTGTTTAATACCTTCATGCTTTTAAATAGGGCATTTCTCTAGCCAAGAAATAAAATTTAACACCATATAGTGAGTGTCTATATGTAGCATGGGTTACTTCAAGACTACTTTTCAGAGAAGTGTTTCCTAAATGTCAAAAGGCACAGATAGATACTTTCTGCTCTGTACTCATATAGCACCCTGTTAAATACCTTTATTATACAACTTCATTCATCTTATTGTAATTCTTTCTTTTTTTTTTTTTTTTTGCCTCTTAAACTGGCTGTGAGGATTCTCAAGACCACCCAAGAATATGTTTCTGATCCCAGAAAGTTCCCTCTTGCCCCTTTCTTATCATCATTTCTTCCATTCCCACCTCACTTACTAGGCAACCACTGTTTGGAATTTAGTAACCACATAATGGGGCTTCCCTGGTGGTGCAGAGGTTAAAGCATCTGCCTGCAATGTGGGAGACCTGGGTTCAATCCCTGGGTCAGGAAGATCCCCTGGAGAAGGAAATGGCAACCCACTCCAGTACTCTTGCCTGGAGAATCCCATGGACAGAGGAACCTGGTGGAGTACATACAGTCCATGGGATTGCAAAGAGTCAGACAAGATTGAGCAACTAAGCGCACGTGCAACCATATAATAATTTTGCGGAGTCTTCATACACAAAGTGGAATCGTGCTGTTTTGTGCATATAATAATTTTGCGGAGTCTTCATATACAAAGTGGAATCGTACTGTTTTGTGCATATAATAATTTTGCGGAGTCTTCATACACAAAGTGGAATCGTACTGTTTTGTGCATATAATAATTTTGCGAAGTCTTCATACACAAAGTGGAATCATACTGTTTTGTGTATGGCTTCTTCCATTGAACATGCTATTTTTGAGATTAATCCCAAGATACTGCATGCATCTGTAATTGAATCTGTTTTATTTTCAACTGGCATTCGCTTGTATGAATATTCATATATCAGTTAACTTTAGCTCCATAACAAACCACCCCAAAATTTAGGGTTTGAAACAGCCACCATTCATTTTTTGCCCATTGTGCCGTGATTCGGCAATTTGGGCTGCGTTCGCTTTTGCTAGACTTGGTTGAGTTCACGCTTGCATCTGTAGTTGACTGTCAATCATCTAGGCAGCTCTTTTCTTCGGGGTTGGCTGATTATTAATTGAGGTGATGAGGACAAATGTACCACTTACTTGTGGTCTCACATATTTAATCATCTATCAGGGAAATCTGGCCTGTGCAGACTGATGTGGCATATTCCCAGAGCAGTAATAATAGTTTGAACTTTTCAAATCTCTGTTTGTGTTATTTTTGCTATCATTCCAATGTCAAAATGAACGGGTTGCCATTATAGCAAAAATCTCCCATGATACTCCAATTTACTTATCTATTAATCTGTTGAGGGGAAACTCTAGTTGTCTCCAGATTTGGGGTGCTATGAATTAAGCTACCCTAAACATTTTCTACAGATATTTTTGTGAAGCTGTATTTTTCCTTATCTTAAAGTGATACCTTAAAATGGAATTGCTGGGTCATTGCAGGGTAGGAGCTTGGCTGAATGGAAGTGGTCTGGGTCTCTGGAAATAATTAGCAGAGGGAACAAACTGTGGATTCTTCAAGAATATAGATTGTTAGAACCCAACACTTGTTTGTACTTTTTGGTATGTTTGTGCAATGTGATCATCTTCTCAGTATCTGATTATACCCTAAACTTCAGTGAAGTTTTGTTATGCATTCTTACATTAGCAGTCTTTTGCGGAACTAAAGGGATCAAGGTGACAGTGTACAAACATGGGATATAGGGAGACAATTGAGAATTCAGTTAAAAGAGTGGAGTAAGGGTGTGAAGAAAGACCCCAAGATTCTCCCAGTGATACTTCTGAATACATTGTGTATGGAGTAGAAGTTTGGACTACCTTTTAATCCTGAAGAATAAGTTGATTCCATTAGATGGAAGGCTCTTATTGGCAAATGAATAAGCATAATGCCTAGCATTTAGCACTCAAAAATTAACTAGTTTCTATTTCCATTTAGTTCCGATTCTGTATCTTGGGCTAAGTCAAGTAATTATACTTTAGGGTTTCCTGATTAAATAGTGACAAGAAGTTATGTTTTGTATAGGTTACAAGTCAATATGAAGATAAAAAAGTCATAACCATGAATGTACTTTGAGTTCTTAGGAGAAATAGTCTATGTTTTAATCATTCACATCATCTCTAGGTGTTCATCAGACTCAGATTCTATTCAAACATCCTCCTCAAGAAGGAAGGAGGTCTTTTTATTTCTTTTATGTTCCCAGATGTATTGATTGTCTCAAGTGGTTTCTGCTTCTGCTTCCTACCTTAAGGATTCACAAGTTGAGAACTGTCAGCTACTTTAGAGACTTTTATGTTTTCATAAAAATGTTATTTATGTTTTTGATTTTTATGATTTTCAACTTCTAAAATTGAAGTTTTAACGTAAGCATTAGAATATTTATCTTACACAAATTTTACAAGTCCTTAAAAGATATTTATTCTTTCTTAGTAAATATCATTCATATGTCTGAGCTTGGAGTTTTCCTATTAGTTTCTTATCAAACTAATTTTATCTGTATTACAGGTTCTTTTTTTCTCCCTCTAATTATTATGTCATTAAAGTTTTCTCATTGTACACTTGTCAAAAATTATCAAAAGAGAATACAGCATTGATGACTCCATTAAAGAAATAAGGGGATAGAAAACAAAAGAGGGGAAAAAAGAATTTGAGAAGTTTGTAAAGATATGAAAAAAAAAAGACTGCTGAGAATGGCCCCCCTGCAAGGATTTTTTTTAAAAAATTAGTATTTACAAATTATGATCCAAATGCTGTAAGAACATGTTTTTGTTTCTTTAATTCAACACATTCATATTTATACTGACTTGTTTTTCTTGCCCCTAATCTGGGAAAATATGGTTTCATTCCGTTACATTATTTACTATACTTGAGAATGCACAAACGACCATGCTCTCCGTAGCCACAGCATCAGCTCAAAGGGAGAGAGAGCTGTCCACTTTTTCTTTCTGTAAAGATGCTATCATTATCAGTTCTCCCAGAAAAGTGGAGCTTGATGACAATCTATCTTCTCACTTTACCTTGATGACTTAAAAATTGCTGAAACCTTCCTACTGAATGCTGTTGCTGTGCGTGTGTGTACGTGTGTGTGTGTGTACGTGTGTGCATGTGCATGTGTATATGAATGTGGGTCTTAAGAGAACAAGAAATACTGAGTGAGTGATGGCATTCCATTGGTTTCCATGGTCTTTTATGAAGGTTGACTGAGTTCTGTAATTGGTCCCCATCTGCTTCAGCAGATCAATTTTCTAAAATTCAGACAAGTCTAAGATTTTCTCTACACCTAATTTCCCCCTCTAGTTCTTATGTCCCCATCTAGAATTTGTTTGTGACTAAGTGTGCTTCCTTCTAAATCCTCTTGTTCAGATAGCTGATTCCCAACTATTTGCAACTTCATCATTCCAGTATATGACACTCCATCTTACAGCTTCCTGAAAAGCTGTTTTGCTGTTCCTCATCTCTGATGAACATATTCAATCTGAGAGTATTAGAAAATAATAAAATTAACATTTTAATATGCTCATACACAAAGTCTTTTATTCCTCACAGTCTTCTTATGAGAGGTAGGTATAATTATATTCTCTTTGTAGATGAGGATTTGGGGTTATAGAGAAGTTAAATGACTGCTTTGAAATTACCTGCTATCAAGCTGTGGGGCTGGGATTTTAATCCGGGCAGGTTGGCTCTAGAATACACGTTCTTGACCACTATTCTGCACTGCCACTTCCTGCTAGGATCCTAAAAACTGCATTCTTCTTGGCATTATGTGTTTTTGGAATGCTCATTTTATGTACGAAGATGTGTCCCTTGAAATGCAGCTAATTAGGAAAGTAAGCATAAATAAGTATCAAAAAGCGTTACTTTCACCCTGGTCTTTAACATTTATTTCTTAAAAACCCAAAGTAAAGGGAAGACATTTTATTATATTTAAATCCTTAGGCAATTAGAAAATCTGATTGCATGGTAATATATTTCATTGATTACATTTATAATAATTGATTAAAAATATCAGGCTCAAATGAACTATTTCTATTTCTTAATCACAGTTAATAGACTAAACACTTAAGCCTCTAACCTAAGTTGCCTATCTACATGTAAGATGAAATGAACTGTGATAAAGGTGAAATATAGAACCCAGCAGGTGAAAAAAGGAAACTCCTAAATTTTCTAAAGTCCCTTGGACTGCAAGGAGATCCAACCAGTCAATCCTAAAGGAAATCAGTCTTGAATATTCATTGGAAGGACTGATGCTGAAGCTGAAACTCCAATACTTTGGCCACCTGATGAGAAGAACCGACTCATTGGAAAAGTCCCTGATGCTAGGAAAGATTGAAGGCTGGAGGAAAAGGGGACAACCGAAGATGAGATGGTTGGATGGCATCACCCGACTTGATGGACATGAGTTTGAGTAAGCTCTGGAAGTTAGCAATGGACAGGGAAGCCTGGTGTGCTGCAGTCCATGGGGTCACAAAGAGTCATTCATGACTGAACGACTGAACAGAACTGAACTGAAAGTAACTGAGAAAAATACTGGGCACAAACATAACATGAATAATTGTTAATGCAGTGTTCCTAATTTGAAGTTTGGTACTCTAGCTATTGTTGGGGAAATTTTTTGAAAAACACAGTTTTATCTATTAAAATATATGGTATAATGCTAAGTTGCTTCAGTCATGTGACCCCATAGATGGCAGCCCACCAGGCTCTGCCGGCCCTGGGATTCTCCAGGCAAGAACACTGGCGTGGGTTGCCATTTCCTTCTCCAATATGGTATAATAGATGTTTAAAAGTTATGTTGTATAAAAGCATAGTTCAGGCTTTCTTAAAGTACAAGTGCAAAGGAATATGAGGCTGTCATAAAGATAAAATGCACAGCTACACCCTCAAGAACTTGCTTTATTTGGGAGGTAAGGGAAACAGACACACACTAACATCACACACTGCTTGAATCAGGTAGATAAGAGGCCTGAAGGGATGATGTACTGTTTTCACTACCGTTCTATGGCTCAGATTCCTTTTTCCACTCTAAGGGGGTATACTGAGTGGAGGGTGGATGAAAAAGAGAGGTGAATTAATCTACTTCCTTTTCTCAGTTCTTCTGTCCTAGACTTGCAGCTCTATTTCAACCTCAGTAATGTCTCAAGTATGGTGTTCAGTAAAAATTCAAGCACCATGCTAAATCCCATGGGCAGAGGAGCCTGCAGGCTACAGTTCATTGGGCCACCAAGAGTCAGACACGACTGAGCGACTGAGCATACACATACTATGTGCAGTAAACCCCAGGGCACTGGCATTCTCAGAGAAAATCCTGTGCTACACTATTGGGTAGAAATATAGGTTCCAGGGTTAGGCAAATATATCCGTGGAGCATTCATGAACAACCAAAGAAAAGTTAGGTTTAATCATTTCTCACAGGGTGGTCCGATTGTAAACAGAAATGTCTGCGTATCATCTCAGAAAAAAATTCCCCCAAACCAAACTGCAAATGGACTCAGAGGGGAGAGATTTGATTTTTCTTTCTTGCCAGAGACGCCAGCTTTAGTTAAAAGCAGCAGAGTATTGACGCTGGCATAGAAAGCAGGACACTTCTGAGTTGGTTCCTGCATCTTGGTGGGCTAGACAACTTCAGATTTCTTTTTTGATTTTCTTGGCCCTGAGTCTTTGGATACTTTCTGTATTCCAGCAGCTTGATCTTTCTAAGAAGATGGAAATGTTCAGGATGGTAAAAGTAAAAAAAAAACAAAAAAACAAACTTTATTTTAATTAAACCAGTGTTAACAGTGTTTTGACCCTGCCTATTGCAGTAACTTTGATACCAGCTTGGCTCCTCACAGGGTTATCTTAGCTAAGATGTTAGTCAGTGCTCAAGATGAATGTAGGATTGAAGCATTTTCCAACTTCAGAATGTCTCTTTGTGTTCACATGGAATTATAATACATTTTCATGATAAACTGCAAAATTTTACCTGTATGCAGAGTTCTTTTGGTGGAGGGGGCTGGGAATTAAATGGGATTAAACAAGCAGAATAATGTATTGTTTTCTGGGCAAAGTTTCCTAAATACTTTAGAACTTGAATATATTGTTTGGAGATGTCTTCAATTTATAATGTAGGTTTTAAAAAAAATCTGTCCTGTGTCAATTTCTTATTTAAACCATTAATCCAATGGGTGAAAAATAGAAGTTCCTTTGAGAAGATGAAAGGCTGGCTTCATACCAAGAAAGCTACAAAAGAAGGTTCAGGGTGACTTGGCCCAATTAGTCTCCTGGAAAATTGGCAGCTGCAGAGCTCACTTCTGAGTTCCATTTTTGCCTGTCTCAAACACTGTCAAATACTCGCTTTTGCTTTTACCACTCAATCCATCAGACTTAATATTCCCGAATCCTGTAGTTAAAAGTGATGAAGAGTTTTCTCTTCATGGAAGTAAAAAGTACCCAGATAATTTATTTATAAAATATAGACAGCCCTTTCCACATGCTATGCTCAAGTGTAGTGGGGGTACTAAGAACTGAGAGATCAGGAAATGAAAATTTCTCTTTGGTTCCATCTAGAGTCGGTAAATTCACTTTTAGACTTAGTCATCACATTCTTGGACAGCCTCTGGAGCCCTGGTGGTCTTTCCAGCTGCACACCAGGCATCTCCCCTTGGGTGTCCTAGCGGGCTCTGTAAACTTTCCATGCCCCAAACTACATTTCTGCTCTTCTCTTTAACACCTGAATGTGCCCCATAGCCTTTCTGTCTCAGGAGTTGACAGTGGCATCCTTTGAGATGTTAAATCTCAAAGCTACTGGAGACCTCCTGGCCACTCCTGTCACACTGCAGAACCCAGCTGTCATGAAATATTGTAGGATTTGCCTCTAAAGAATAACTTAATCTGATCACTAACGTGTGCTGTCTCCCAGTCCCAAGTCGCCCTTCTCTCACCTGGACTGCTATTATAGTCCCCTAATTCATCTCCCCATTTCTATTTATAATCTATTTGCAACACAGCAGCCAAGGTGACCACTTAAGAATGTAAGTCAGATCATGAACCTTCTTTGAACAAAACCCTCCCTGGCTCTCCAGTCTGCTTAGAGTAAAGGCCGGCATTGTTACAGTGGGGCCCAAATGTAACATAATCTGTCTGGCATTACCTCTCTGACTTGACCCTTTCCTCCTCTTCCCCTTGCTCTTCTACTCCCTTAGCACCATGAGTTTTTTTTTTTTTTTTTTTTTTTTTTTTTTTTTTCTTTTTTTGT